>PVKC010000007.1:0-35000 GCA_004027635.1 Crocidura indochinensis
GGAAGGGAGGGAGGGAGGAAGGGGCCCTTACATGACCTACAATCTGTTCACCCTTTTGTGGGAAAGCTTCTGGAGAAAATCTTTATATATGCCTTAATAGATGATCCCAATAGAGGGAGTGAATAGTCCAGGCTAAGAGAAAGATGTGATGGAGGAAACTTGAAAAGATGAGTAGAAATTGTCAGTTGGGATTAGTGTGTGCTATGTGGGAATGAGGGTGAATGAGGCATCCAAAATATAGATGACATTCTAAATCACTTACTATGAAATTGATAGAATTTGAGTTATTTTATTACAAAATACAATTATTGTACTTTTAGTGAGTCATTTTAACATTGTTCCTCTTTTCAGGAATCTTCCACATACCCTTATAGCATCTGCAAAAAGAAAAAGAATATTTCTATCTCTCCCTTAAGACTGGCAGTATAGGAAGTAGAATCAGAATCTATACATATCAACTCACTTCTTTCTGTCAGATGCATTGGCCAAATGAATTTGTAGGGAGGTTCATGCTAGGTAGGTGATCTGCCAATGATTAATATGCCAGGTTTATTGAGAAGATGCTATCCATTAAAGACATAGAGACCATGTAATCGTCCAAATGAATAGATGTCCTTTGCTTACTGTACCTTAGGAGCATAGGACACTTTTCAAATGACTCAACTTCAGTGTAGAAGAGACTACACTGACAATAATAATATAGATGGTTTTGGGAATTCTTATACTGGAGCCTGCCCACATGACCTGAGTAAATGCCTGTATAGTTGGAAGTAGTGCTAACCTTTTCTTGGCCAACTGAAAAAGGGTTTTAACCTTCCAACTACGGTGAACAGAAATTTAGCTTATTAAGAAAGTTCAAGGCACTATGCCTTGGACATAGTATACACATTTTACATGAAGGGCATGGCCTTCATGTTATACATGTTATACAACATTTTGTTGTATAACATATTTTATAACAAATAAAAGCTTATACAATGAAATTAAAATATATCACCAAATAATAGTTCTGTTGTTTGTGGTAAAATATCTGAGCTTATCTTCACTTGAACATTTCTAAACAAACCTTATCATATTCACTAGCATATACTAATAAGCTTATTACTACTTCACTAAAGCCAAGACTTCCATTTTTATCAAAGAAGCTAAAGATCAATAAGACAGAAATATCTTCACTTAGTGTATTCTTAGCAAATGTGAGATAGTTACCATGAAAATGACATCATGCAAAAGTAAATTAAAATAACCTGTCAAAAAGGATTTATCTGAAATGACAACAAATATACTTAAGACTTTTGAGAGATGAAAGTATTAGGATTAAAGCATGTCATTAAATATTAAATAAGAGAGCTATAACCATTTACTTCAGTTTTTTAATTAGCACAGGGAACTTAACAGATAGGTAATAATATGGTTCAAAATTCTTTTGTGTATAGGCATGAACATCCCAATTAGGTAGGAATTCTAATTTAATTGCTTCCTTGCCAGGTAAGAATGCCTCATATGTTTCATACTGAGAAATCATTAAGAATGTTTTAAAGGCAATGGACACTGACCCTTAATATAAAAAAACAGGCAAATGGATTTCCACAAAATTAAGAAATGTTTCCTTACAATTTAGATTATTGCAGATAATCCTTTTGATGGCTTCTCTCCCATTCCTCTATTTAAGGGGTCCACACACTTAGAAAACCCACTAAATGAGATTTTTCCTTTTTTATTTCACAGTTTTTGACAATGAGAATATAAATAGTCAAGTGGACTAGATTTCTTCATAATGCAGCTATTAAATGAAAGTTGGAAGCTTTTCCATACCCCTCACAAAACCTGCTTTCAATCTGTGCTTAATAACTATCTGTTAATTTTAAATTAGTGTAACTCTTGAAAGTATTTTCCTTTCACTCATTCCTCTACAAAGTCAAATTCATTTCCTAGCTATGTCAAAAATAACTTCACAACAACTTTGTAAAGATTATTTAGCTACTCAAAGTATGTATCAGGGTTGATATTTCTGTCCTTAATTTTCTTAGTTTCTTTTAGTTTTCTTAGTGTCTATGGAAAAAAAAAGAAATGGCAATTAGAAACTTCATGTATCACTCTTTCCTGTCAGCTCCATCCCTGACTCTTCCAAAGCCAATATTAATGGCTTTATTTATGTTTCATATTACTCTCATGCGGTTACCATAATGTACCTAAAACCACTCTATTTTCTAGATTAGAAAGAGAAGTGGAAAGGTATATAATTCCAATTCCCTCAAATTGTGTGATATACAAAATATGTTTCATTAAATAATCATGTTATAATGTAATATCTTTGCTTACCTTAGCTTGTCAGGCACTATTAAGACCCTGAGGAAAGCAAACAAAGGAACAAAAGCAAGACACTTCCTCTATCTGCTCTCAGGCAGTTTAAGCCTAAAATCAGTCTTCTGACCCCATTAAACACTTACAGGCTTTTTCTGACTGACAACAACCTCCATCCAATCCAATAAACTGACTTTCATCTTTATTCTCTTGTTTGACCTTATTTGTCTCCTCTCTATAGCCATCAGGAAGAAAAAGGAATGTTTCCATGACCACTGCTTCCCATCAACAATGCTAGGTCTGCTCCTTGCCCTGCTTACTCTGGAACCCAGAAAGGCTCAGTCTGGGCTTTTCCATTAGCAAGTCTTCTCTGGGGAAACAAGAGAGAGTCAGCTACTCCAGAGATTTTGATACACTCCAAAGTAGTAGAATCCCTGAATCATATAGTTAGGCCTGTTCCTCTCCCCTGTAGCACATGAATCCTTCCATCATTATTCCCACTCAGCATAGAAAGGCTTCTGAGCCTATCTTTATTTCCAAACTCACCCTTTTATAGATTTCTCATCACTGCACTTTAGGTGTCTTTCTTGGTGCCAATAACTAATGACTGAAAAAAATGTATTCTGCTTTCCCACCACCACAGACTCTCTTATTCAGTCTATTTTAAAATATTTTCTAAAGCATGATTTTAATTACCTGACCCCCCCATTCTCAAATGTGATGCGAATTCTCAGTTCTCACATTAAGGAAGACACAATAAGGCTTTTGCCAGATCATCACTGAATATCACAGCCTGGCTTTAACTTTACAGACTACACACACACCACCACCACCACCATCAGTTCCCTAAAGATACTCTCAAACCTATAAATGATTTCTGCTACTGAGCTCATACCACAAAATTTACAAACCCCCCCTCGCCATTCTTTTTTTTTTTTTTTTTTGGTTTTTGGGTCACACCCAGCAGTGCTCAGGGGTTACTCCTGGCTCCATGCTCAGAAATTGCTCCTGGCAGGCACGGGGGACCATATGGGGCACCGGGATTCGAACCGATGACCTTTTGCATGAAAGGCAAACGCCTTACCTTCATGCTATCTCCCGCCCCCACCCCCCATTCGCCATTCTTGACTCTTTATGATGTGGGTAATGGCTCTGGGGATTGTGTTTTATCTTTATCTTCATTGTCTAACTCCTACATTATCGTTACCTGTAAAGTCAATATCAACATTTTATTGTGTCAAAGAAAAATTTCAGACTAAGAGACTTGCCTACAATCAGAACCAGGACTGAGTCTGTTACTGATTGAGTCAATAAAACCATGGACTGTATACATAGAACCAAGGCTCACATCTCTACCATGGTTCCATATTACCATGGTTTCATATTATATATAAAATGGAAGGGTCATGTTGAGGAACACTATGCATGTTGTGTGGTCCACTATATGCAAAATCATTTAAAAGTGATTTTTTCAGGAGATTTTTAGTATTATTTTGTGAATCAATAAACACTTAAGGTCTATGATGTTTCTATGTTGCAAAAAGGGACCTGATACTTTAAAGGGTTAAAATTGAATCTTATTATTTTACATTAAAATGAAACTTAGTTGGGGATTTCTTACCCACCAAGGACTAGATTAATTAATCTTGTACCATCCACTTTCATGATCCCATTCCTGTTCAGGTACTTTGCTGAGATGTTCACAGTTTTTGGTGGGTGAAAAATTAATTTTTTGAGCCTTCTGCCACCCAGATTCTAGAGTTCTTTAGTCTACCTATGCTCTTCCCATGATGCCCTAAAGAATCTCGTCTTTTCATTAAGACCAATCAAGTCAGGCATTTCATGAGTTTTTTTTTTATATTAGTGGGGACTTCAAGGATAAGGAATATGTTCACTACTTCACTGGAAAATCTAGCTTTGATTTTAAGATGTCCAAAGAAAAGTAGAATTTCTTTCCTATTGATTCTTTATGAATAATGCACCTACCAAGTTTCAGACATCAAGTTCACTTCTAGGAATAAAAAGATAACTAGACACTGTTCATATCTTCAAGGAACTCACAGAAAAGAGTTAACAAATATATGAATACTGTATTAGTAATGTGCAAGAATGATAAATGAAGAATGATGAGTGGGCTATTATGTGCATAGGCACACACTAGATCACCAAAGATAAAGAGAATATCAGTCTTAAAAGCCTTGAAAGTTAGGAAAAGCTATATATACTCAAGTTAACATTTTAAATATGTCTTCCAAGAAAATGTGAAGATATCAAGTGCAGTTATCAAGTCAACTAACACAAAAATATTTAGATGAGTATCAGTATGCTTGTGATTTATATATTGGAGGATATGAGCACAGTGCCATTAAACTGAAACATATAAATAAAAGAGGATGCAAGAAATGAAGTTGAAATGACAGGTCTAGGCATATTATAAAAATTCTTGTTTGTAGTGTGAAATGATTTGGCAACTAGAAATCAAAATATGATCAGATATGTATTTTGGAAGTTTTATGGATAAGAACAAGAAAGGAGAGAAATCAGAGATTATATCAATGGTCTTAGTAACCAGTAATGAGGTGATATTTAGGTCATCATTGGAACCTGACCCTCGGTAAAGATTGAACAAATGTTTTCTATTAATATTTAATCTTACTAGCATCTTGCTCTAATAGTGACGAACTTGCCTCAAAACAGTATCTCTACAACTGTCATTTACATTTTGAACACTGAGAGTGCTCAGGTGCCTAACTAGACTAAAAAGACATGGAACTGAATATTTATAGAACATCTATCACATGCTAAACATATTCTGTACTTTATCTCATTTACTCTAACCTACAATCCTTCAAGATAATATTTTACCATTGTGTAAAAGTGGAAAAATGACCAAGTACTTAACAAACGAATTAGTCCATCTAAGAGTAACATTAGAATTTGAATTTAATGTGTAGCTAATTTTAAAGTCACCAAAACTTTGAAGAGGTTGACAGAAGAGGTCACTGGCAAAACCATGTTCTCTTTGATCAAATATTTCAGAATAGGAGTAAGGAGCAAGACAGTGCTGTGCATGAAAGATATTTGGCCTGGGGAGAGTAGTTTAGATACTGGTTCCATTTTTTATTACTTATGGCAGGAAACCATAATGAGTCAGATATTATTATAACACATCACATAATTCCAAGGAGGCATTCAATCTTAACTACTCACAATTATTTCTGATTCAGCAATAAATCAGAGATCAACTATTTGGCAGAATAAGGAGGGTGGGAAACTCATTTAACTCTTAAGTATCATAAATATTTAATAGTATTAGCAGGAGGTAATGCCATTTTCTAAAATACATTTGGTTCGAAGTTCATAGGGATTGAGATTTCTGGCATGCCCATAACTGATATATTTCTGACCCTGAAATTTTATTTGAATTCGGATCTTCAAAATGTCCTTAAATCCATTATCAGGAATAGCATCTGTAGACACAGAGAAAGAATATTATCCACATATACTTTAAAGTTCTGAAAGCCAAGCCAAGTAAAGCTCATTTGGGAAAAGTCTTTTCTTTCTTTAAGGTGAGAGATGGAACACAAATGAAGCATACCATGGTAAATAGGAACTGTGCTGGCTTGCAGTCATGCACTATAGCCATTAAGCCTTAAGGTCTTAAGGTACCAAGCAATGCATATGATAAATTTCTCAAAAACATCCCAGCCATAACATAGTTCTTGCTGATTGCTCATTTACCCATAATGCATGCTGTCATAGCAAAGCCTGACAAATGACAGAGAAAGCTCAGGTTATTTTTTACACTGACTGCCAAGCCCCTCACCTCAGATTATTCATTTATTAGGGCAATCACTGAGGTCTGGGTACTTAATATTGTTTTCACCAAATATGAAAATGATCTACTTGCCTATTCTTTAGTTCCTCCTAGGGCAAGCCATTTATCATCAGCTCAGGATAAATGACTGCTTCATTATAGCTATAATTTATGAGGTGTTAGAAGTAAAGAGCCACGCCTAGAGACTTAAAGCTTTAATATGGATTAAAATAAGATAATCAATCAAGCTAATACAAATTTTCTCTCAGCATTATTTCTTGTTTTGAAATAGCTTAATAATTTTGGGGTGGAGGGCACACGAAATATTAAGCCATGTTGAATATTTCATTATCCTACAACATGTATTTCTATCATGTATGTATATCTATGTTCACTCCTGTGGAATAAGTAAATAAAATCAAGCCATCAGCTGTGATGAACTGAAAACTTTCTTTTTCTAAACAGTAGCAAATAAATGGGAGGCCAAAGTGCTCTGAACAGGTAGTAGCCTATCTGCTCTCTAATTTTCCTGTTTCTGATTATTGAGGAAATACTAGCACCCTTAACTTTTTTTTCTTATTCTCCCTGTAACAAAGAACTTATTCTAGGGAGAAAAAGGAAGTACAAATGTCTTTCAAGAATTTTGCTTTTTTTTTTTTATGACTGACTGAAAGAAGATTTTAAAACTCAAAATTTGGACCTCAGCAGCATCTTACTCTGCCAGAGGACTAGGGAACATTTCAAGCTAAAATAGCACTCTGGACATTATTTTTAGTGTTATCTCATTAGAGTTATTAAGCTACTCTGAAACAAATATTATTTCTAAATTATGTGTCTTGATCAAAACACCGCCATAAGCCTATTCATCCCTTTGAGTAAGGAGCTTTGAAGAGCATTCAAGAAAGTCCACAATTCAATACTTCAAGCACATAGGACAGGACGCAGAAGAAAAATGGTCAGAATTAACAAAGAAGCCATCTAAAGCCAAAGACAGGAAGATGTTAATTAAATATCCTTCCCAAAAGTTCTTGCCATTTTCTTAAGACCTTGCTCCTTGCAGGTGAGACAAATAGGCCCCTGCTGCCTCCAGGCCAGTCGTGAAGGAAACTTCCAGCAAGGGCTGGTGAGTGGAAACCACTCAACCCTGAAATTAACATCCTTAGGAAAAATCCTTTTCTTCCCCCTCTAGACAACAGCAGCTTTACATCCTCAGGACAAAATGGGGGAACGAGGGGAGTGGTGGGAGGAAGATGACAAAAAGGTCTAGAGAAGACAATTGGAGTCATGCTGTTCTCCTGAAGAAACCTTCGATTTTTTGTTTTTTGTTTTTTATTGCAAAGTATGGAAAACACAGAGATCCCAACCATGACTTTAGCTAATGTGGCCAATTTCCCCCCACTTCCTCAGACACATGTGCCACTATGACTAACTTAAAGGAGAAAAAGCTGAGATTTTTCACGAATGGTCTGTGTCAGGAGCTGTTATTACAAACTCTGGAAGAAGAAAATATCTTGCACTGCTCGGAATAGTGACTGAATGCAAAAGTCATATAATTGTAGAGTACAGCGACCTATGATATAAAATATTTCTACGTATGTAACTGCTTTCCATGAAATATTTTTTCCAGCAGTAGCAGCCTCTGGAATATCACTCAGACAGGTTTTAGTCAAATTCCAATCTAGATCTTTGTTAGCACAAGGACATTTTTCAATCCAGTCATCTGTCCCCACCCTCATATAATTCACAAAAGCACTTCAACAGGGATAAAAACAATTTAAGCTTTGCAGTTGTTCTGTACGTGTGTGCATGTTCTTTTCATGGTCGTTGTATCTGTACAGAAAATTATTCATTTCACAGACATGTGTATGTTCTCTTTCTCCTCTCTTAATTGAGATAAAAGGTAAAATTGCAATACCTATCATTCATAAATGCACAATAGCTTGTGACTGACTTAAAGGATCATCCTTTAAAAAAATTTGCTTTGACTATAGATAAAGGACATTATGTGTACATATACATACACCTAAAAATAAATAATGATGTTACAAAAGTGTAGGAAAATGGGTTTCTGGTGATTAAATATAGAAAGCAAAACATATAGAAAAGTTTGGTGGTACTATGGAGTCTCTAGATTTTTAGATAAACATTTTATTTTATTTGTTTAGTATTTTATAAATCCAGGTGTTCCACCATCCGCATTATCAACTCTGGAAAGTTCCCCAGTTCTACCTAATGCCTCTTTCTGCCAGGTTATCATAACGATGTTTCTAGGTTTCAGGGGCAAATTATGGATTATCAATTATATTTTATTCTTCTTGCTATTTTAATTTTTATGTCTAATGCATTGATACAAAATATTTAGAACTTAAACAGTGAAATATATGCCAATAGATCATATATGACATTAGAAATATTTTTATAATAGATGTGAAAAATTTGATAGACATATTTAAAATTAATAGGGTTTGCCTTATGATGAGGTTAACACCCCCATCATGAACTGAAAATTTTGAGGCACACGGATGAAAACCTATAGTTCCCCCTTACATCTGTAGTCTTATTTATCTAGTAACACTTTACAACAATTTCTTATCTCAAGGTATTAAAGCCCCTAATCATTTTTGTGAGATCTAAGCAGAGCTCCAAGGGTTTAATAGGCAGGCATTCCTTGTGATACCTGACCAACCCAAACGTAGGGTTCTGCTCTAGGGCCTAAGGGTTCATTGCTATTCTCGCCTTCATAACTATATATAGTGGTGCTCAGAGAGCAAACTATTGCCATGATTCAACCAGGTTCTACTCAAGCAGAGCATGACCCTCTGATCCCATATAGATTTTCCTGCCCTTAAGAATGGTTTTTACGGGGCCCGGGAGATAGCATGGAGGTAAGGCGTTTGCCTTTCATGCAAAAGGTCATGGGTTCAAATCCCGGTGCCCCATATGGTCCCCCGTGCCTGCCAGGAGCAATTTCTGAGCATGGAGCCAGGAGTAACCCCTGAGCACTGCCGGGTGTGACCCCCAAAAACCAAAAAAAAAAAAAAAAAAAAAAAAAGAATGGTTTTACAGGAACCAGTGGTAGGGTGTTTGCCTTGCATGCAGCTGATCCAGGACAGATGGTGGTTCAAATCTCAGCATTCCATATTGTCCCCTGTGCCTGTCAGGAGCTATTTCTGAGCACAGAGCCAGGAGTAATCCCTAAGCGCCACCGGGTGTGATCCAAAAACAAAACAAAAAAAGGTTTTCATACATATAATCTGATCCCCCAGGGTAGCCATTCCCTAACAGTTATTAACAATAAAATCATTAAATAAATAAAACTTCCAATAGATTGATCAATAAGATGAGATACTTTGGTAATCTATGTCACCACCCTTCACACTACATGCCAACTTGCCTTACAGAACAAGGATGCTCTCATGGCACTAATATAAAGCTTGCATCTGCTCAGTAAGTATGTCCCTTTTTTTTTCTTCTGGTTTTTGGGTCACACCCGGCAGTGTTCAGGGGTTACTCCTGGCTCTACGCACAGAAATTGCCCTGGCAGCCTCAGGGGACCATATAGGATGCCGGAATCCAAACCACCGATCTGCATGCAAGACAAATGCCTTACCTCCATGCTATCTCTCCACCACCACCCTTTCCTATTTTAAAACAGGAATATATTACTTTTTTGAGACTTAAAGAAGTTTAGACTGAAAAAGCTGTTAATAAATTGAAATGTGCAAGGATCAATGTTTCTGTGAATATTATTTCTTCTGAATTACCTGATCATCTCTCTTCAAGGATAAGATCAAAAGTTAAAAGATTCTTACATCGCATTTTAATTAAATAAATATGTTGAAGGAGCATAAATTGAGCATCTATCATGCAGGGAACACAGAATTAGACAAAAAGGTGACATGTATGATGAGGTCAAGTCCCTGCTTTCTAATTACTCACAATTTCAAACCACTAAAACCTCAGCGGCACAGATTTCCCACAAGACCTAGAACTTACCAATAACTTGACTAGACATGCTTACTATATATTTTAAAGGAAAAAAGAAGGAAGGAAGGAAAAAGGAAGAAAGGAAGGAAGGAAGAAGGAAGGAAAGAAGGAAGAAGAAGGAAAGAAGGAAGGGAGGGAGGGAGGAAGAGAGGAAGGAGGAGAAAGAAGGGAGAGAGGGAAAGAGGGAGGGAAGGAGAGAGGGAGAGAGAAAGGGAAAAGGGAAGGGAGAAAGGGGGGAAGGGAAAGGGAGAGAGGGAAAAGTGAGGAAAAAAGGAGGGAGTTAGGGTAGAAGGGAGGGAGTGGGGAGGGAGGTAGAAAAAAAGGAGGGAGGGAGGAATAGCAAGATTCTTCATTTGCTTGACTAAGCCTGGATAGCAATCTTATTTTCATCATTTACTAAATTAGAGTCAAATATTTCCACTTTCTGATAAGGATTGAAAACAACATGAAGGATAAGATTGTTTTTTAATAAGTTAGACATAAGAAAAAGCAAAGACCAGTAGATATTTTTCTATGGCTTTTAGTGTGCTAATCATTTCTTTCAGGCTTATCTACACACTTGTAAGTGCTGGCTTTCTATAGGAAACATCTCAAATGCAAATAAACACTTCACTCAGTAAAATCCTGACAGGAATGGAATGAAAAATAGTAATTCAGATGTAAACTGCTAAGTTACCAATTAGCTTCTTAAAACAATTGAAAGTCAGAGAGAGCCCTCAATACACAGAGGCGGTTAATTAATTAACATTAGATGTGATTAATTATGAGTCTCGTTTAATAGCAAATATCTGCCTGCAATGGCTGCATGACAGAACAAAAAGCCTTCAGAGAGCAAGCAACTATATTTATCCTGATTGTGTTTGGGATTTTAACATGTTTTGTGCAGGCTGACAAATGGCCTATTAATTATCTAATGTTGTCTGACAACAACAGCTTGATAAAGATGTATGTTTTTGAATCGCTGGATGGAAACTGCTGGAGAAGAGCCCCAGAGGGGCCTTGCTGTCCTAAAACTGGGCTCCAAGCCACAATGACAAGCAAGACAAAGCCCTATCTCCCACCACAGCCTTCGAAGATAAAATATGGCTTGGCATTAGAGACATTTTTTTCCCTTTCAGAAAACTGCTCCTGCAATATCTGATTAGGAAAAGGAGGAGTAGGTCTTTACTAAATTGGGGTTAAGGCATAATCAATATCATATATGGAGTGTCTGGACTGTTCTGCATAAACACAGGCACTTCATATTATTAAGGAGTCTATAATGCCGAGGAAGCATATGGCAGGACACTGCAGCTCTCTCTATTCTTTTTATTTAGAAGTTTATCTTCCAACCTGTTTGACAGCTGCTCCTAAGTGGTTTCACAGTGCCAAATTATTTTTATGATTGTTTGATGTTTTATTCTCCCATTTCAGTTAATGAGATAGGATCCCACAATGACCATAATTCAGGGCTGTCAGAACTAAAAAGCATGCTTGTGGCTAGAGAGCCTGATGGTAAATAAGGCTAAAAGCAATGGATAATAAAAAACTCTGTTATCAGAGTCGCCTTTGCAATCAAAACTTCTTGAGGTCAGAGCCTTCCTTTCTTTGTGTGGCTTCTGGATATTCCCATACCAGCACCAGGTTCCTGTCCACCCTACTCCATCACCCATTTTTGACTCTGCAGACAAGAACACATCTCCTTGGAAAGGGGCATAGGCACACTATTAACTAAGAAATGTTAAAAGGTCTTAAAGATATTGAGCGCTATATTCTAATTAAAGGGCTTGTGCATCATTTGCTGTGCCATGTGAGTAATTTGTCATACGCGGTTATAGAGAAATTGTTCAACAAATAACCTTTACAAGACTCTTGAAAACAGCTTCATAATTGAAATCTCTAATGGCTTTGCTGGGAACTTTTATTAAGGTTTTAGGGTTGCTGTTTTTCCCTCTTTCCCTGAAGTTGATAGCAACTTAAAGCTCTAACATGACAACTTTCTTTCATAAATGGAAGTTCTTTTGTGATTATGTTTACAAATGTCATATTACCAAGGTCATTTCTGCAAAGAATGAAAATATATTCATTGACAAAAAGAAAATTGGAACTTTGTTTTGGTTTGCTTTGCTTGTGATTTTATTTTCTATCCTTCATTATTTCTGAGTGGGGAGAAATATTGAGATGTTATGATATAACCTGATGTTTTTTACTTACATTGAAATTCACAATCTTCAGTGTATAATGATTCTTGAAAGTGTGATGGTAAAAATAATTTAATTACTACTAGACTGCCTAGAACACAATTAATTACAGAAAAGGTTTTTAAAAATAACAGTCCTTCATAAAAAGAAAATATCATGCCCAAAATATTCAAATAATAAGTCCCATAACTAATTATAAAGCTTGGCATGCTTCATGCCGAAACACTCCCTGATGAGTACCAAAGATTGGCTCCTTTATAGATATTTAATACTTGCCAGTAACCCTGGTTTTTCTCCCACATCTGAGCCATTTGTCTCTTCTTACAACCCACCATGGTTATGTGGTGTCCTCATGTCTGAGCAAGCTTGACTTTTACTTTTTATCCAGAATATAAAGTTTAGGTTGTGTTACATTTCCATAATAGAATGGAACAATTATGCAACTAACAAGGGGTTAAAAATGTTTAAAGTAAATCAAGAAATTAGCTTTAGAGAACTAAAGTAATTTTTAAAAACTCTAAAAATAGCATCTAAGGATACATTTATTATAGACAATGTTCCAAGATGCAGATCTTTATGACACTTTAGTACTTTATCAGAATAAAGTTAGCCAAGAACCATTCTGTCTGCCCACAACTTAGGAAAGCTTATAGCCATACTAATATTATCTGTTTCTCCTCATAGAATCTGAGTTACTTCTAAAAAGAACTATAGTGGTTTTTAAAGAAAACTGTTAATAACACAGGTCAATAGAAAAGTTTTTGACAGATAAATAAGTATCTCCCCTAAAACTGTGCTTGAAATACAGAGGCAAATAATACCTTAAATTTTGACTGATTCCATTGAAGACTCTGAAAAGCCACCAGAATCTCTATGAGAAGCACACATGATTCTGAAACACTTCATGGATCAGTACCACCACCTCAAAAACAAGAAGCATGTCTGGCAACTCCAAGAGTATAAACACCAAAACAAAACAAAACAAACAAACAAAAAACTTACTACAAGCAAGGGCAGGTCAGACACCATAGGAAAGCTCATGTCAACTGTGGTGTTTAGTGCTTCTGTTCATCTTTGTGAAACTCAGGAAAACCAATAATGCTAAAATATAGACCCTTCTGTACCTCCAGCTTAGTTTGACCTGATTGATACTTGTGAAAGTAGTTTTTATGACTTTGCTGGAGTAAACCTCTGGAACTTGGTTCAGGTCAAGTAAGGGATGCAAACAAGTGGCCCATGAGCTATCTTTGATTTGTAAAAACCATTCCCCAAGTGCTTATTCTCCTTCAAAAAGATCCATTTAACTGTCAACATTTACAAGTGAAAGGATTTTACATTCATAAAATATCACATTTTCAGCTTCTTAAAATGTTGTAGGTTCTGAAATCCTTTTATAGTTGACTGTAAAACTGATTACCAAGTGAGAAAACAGGGTAGGAAAAAGACCAACTAAAAGTTACATTGGGGTAAAGATGAAGAATTTTGGGCACTTTGGTGGTATAAAGGGACAGTAATTTGTACATCAAAACCACAAATATTAACACTATTGTAGTCATGTTGCCTAAAGTATAATTAAAATTTTTAAAGAATAATTTCCTTGAAATCAACCAGTTAAAAAATGTTGTAATATATGGCAACATGTGATCCACACATGAGATTCATACCCACAAAATATAGCTATGCGTGAACTCACTTGATATACCACTTGATATATATTCCTGAATGTAGCCCCACCCATACATGACAATCACATTTTTCAGTTCACTTTTGCTCTTGCTTTTAAACAACACCCAAATCCTGTCCAAACCCCCTCATGGCACAAAACAAAGGTTAGAACAATTTCAGCGGAAATTATCAATGTCACAAAACTAGTTTTTTGTGGAAGTGGGTTTAGCTTCCAGACCTCCTACTTGCCAAACCAAGGTAATTATGTTCAATTATGTTCATCATGGCAATAACAACCTGTTATCAAAGAGCTTGGAGTAGTAGAGGAACAGAGGATGCTTCATAAATAGATCTCAGGGAATAATAAGGTATTATCCTTGCCATGAGAAAAAAAAATACAAAGTGTCATGGGCTGTTTGCATTCTCACTACCTAAAGTCTTGTTAAAAATGCAGAATTTAAGGCCCACATAGACCAGTTGAATCAGAGACTGGTTTGTATAAGCCCCATGATTCAAATTTTCTGTGGTAAATTTTTCAAACCATTCCTGAATATTTTCAACAGCCCTTCTATCTGGAGATAAGACAATTGAGGGGGAATCACATAACTGAGTGGGTTTTTTTTCTTTAATAATATCTTCATTTAAGCACCATGATTACAAACTTGTTTGTAGTTGGGTTTCAGTTATAAAAAGAACACCTCCTTTCATCAGTTCAACATTTCCACCACCAATGCCTCCAATTCCATTCTCCCCTACCCCCTGCCTGTCTTCAAGATAGCATTCTACTTTTCTTACTCACTACCATTATCAGGATAGTTGTTAATGTAGTTATTTCTCTAGCTGCACTCACCACTCTTTGTGAGAGAGATAGACACAGAATAGTCTCACTCATCTATGGTATTTAAGAAAAATAGAAGACATTATTGTAATAATACACAGAGAAAATAGAGGTGAGGGCTGGAAGGAGTGGCACACGATGAGTAGTTCTTTTGCACCCCCTGCAAACCATAATACTATTCACTGAAAGCTTAACAAGTATCTGTAATAAACAAATTAGGATATTACATCAGGACTCTTCTCTTGACTCATAGGAGGCGAGGTCATGCATGTGCTCCCTGGGTTCACATTTTTCCATTAGGAAAGTCAAAGACTGAGCCAGAAGAACCACAGGAAGCATGTGGGCAGCTCACTGGCAAGACACTAAGAGGAAAACACATCTAGGGAGCAGAGCTCTTTGCTGTCTAAACAGCCCACCCCAGCACCAAGCATGATGAATTGCCTCCAATCCTTCCCTTCCCATCATATTGTACTCCTGACCTGTTCCTGGAAGCTCCAGTACAGCCTCTCACATGTCTGGCAGGCCCTTCCAGAAACCTCTTCCCCAACTAGGAGAGCAGATAGCACCCCTAATTCTTTTCCTTGGAGAGGAAACTGGTTATTGAGACCAGTGGGAGGATATTTTTTTTCTTTAATTTAGGAATTTAGATGGCTGATTTGGTTGTTCAGAAACTTAGTCAAAGGACTGAAAACTAGATCCAGGGTGTGGAAGTAAAATAAGTAAAAAACAAATTAATACTGCATTATAATGAAGAGATGATATATCCTCTAGAGTTTAAGAGGGTGAAAGGACAATTAAACTAACTTTGATTGATTTGATTAGATCAACTTACATGTGAACTAAAGCCCAATATACATATAATAACACTAGAAAAAAATGAACTGCCATCTTCCTTTTGGCTCCATAAGTGTGTTTTGAACACAAAATGCCCACTTGACCCTTAAACAGAATATCTAATGTCTGGTTTGATTTACAGATGCACCACATTATTACTAATGTGTCACCTTTAAAACACGAGGGCCACATACCTGTGAGACTCTCTCTGCCTTGCAGACATACACAGAGGACTAAGGTTTCTTTTTTTTGTTTTCCCTTATCTTTTATGCCCTTCAAATAAGAGCAAACATCTCTGTATTGTTCAAAAGCACGCACAGAAATGTGAAGGAAGAAACCTAAGCTAGATTTTCAGGTGTTCCTTTTTCCAAGCACAAGAAAAGAAAATAGATGACACCACAAGTTTAATACTAATTGATTTATTACCTGCCTAAGCAAATCCCAGGCAGTGCAATAGCAGGCTTGGACTTAAAGCAAATGATTTACAAGATAATGTTTGACTCTGGGAAAGGGTAATCAGACCCAGATACAATGGATGATAGGATAATTGAGAAGAAATAAAAGAGGATAAATTGCCATGTGCTAATGAGTTTACAGGCCCTAATGGGAAGGACATCAGTTTTAACACTCAGGTTATGAGAGAGGAGCAAGTCTTTTTCTCCACCCATTCCGGCATCAACTGCTAAGGATGCAGTGCTGAAACAAACCAAGATTAATGGTGTCCCACTCATTTACTTAACCATTCTTTACACCTCAGACAGCTTCCTGTATTAAACATAGCGAACTGTGGTGCTTATATTTTAAAACCAACTTTACTTCAAGCAGTTGCTGTCAGCAGATGCCACTTACCCAATGGTGCCCGGATATAAATGGCTCAAGCACTTGAGCAGCAACTCTTCTGCCTACCGGGTCCCTTGAAACCGGGGAGTCTGAAGAGCTGATGCCATTATCAACAAGCCTCTGGGCCTAACGGAGAATATTCTGAAGCATTTATGCAACCTGGGTGCACTCATATTTGGAAGTGGTTGCCCGAGCAGCAATCACGTCTCGTCTCATGATTCATTTTTATATCTCACTCACCCGTCATCCCACATCACCAGAGAGGTCTGGTGACACTTTATTGGTATTTTTGATGACTGCTATAGCCATCTGAATTTTTCACAGGATAGGGGCTCCTAGTTCCCGTGTAGTTGCACTCTAGACGAAGGATACAGGCTCCAAAGAAATAAAGGAGCAATGGTGAGCAGGGCAATTGGGAAGTAATGTAGAGCTAAGGCACTTCCTGGGAGACTGAGAACCTATTCCCTTGTAATGTTTCCACCAAATGAAGTTTAATATGATGAATCGTGGTTCTACTCTGGCACGGCTCTGCCTCTCCAAAAGGCAGCTCAAGTGCAGCATTTAAACATGCCTGAATGATGACTTGATTCCTTTCCACAGAAGTCAGAGGAGTCCATAACCAAAGTGGTCATTTCTACCTACACTGGGAAGGGAATTGAGAAGGGAGTGGAGAATTTCACATTTTCTTGGAAGATTGTGTGTTTATTTTATGTTTACTGATACAATTCCAGCCTAACTGTACTCTAATTCATTGAATTGGCTCAATATTATAGTTAGATCATAAAACATAACTGAGTGATTCCTCCTCAAACCATAATTATTTTCCTGACCCGCTATTTTGTGGGGCAAAGTTCTAAGAATTGATTTGACACTGACGACCTGGCTATTTCTAAGCCAAGCAGAGTCACTATAAAAAGCAATATTACTTATTCACTGAGCTGTTTCAAGTTTCTTACAAGAGTAAAATTCTACCAATTCATAATAACTATAAAAAAACTATGAAATATTCTTCCATTTATCACACTGTGAGTTTATACTTTCTGAAGTACTATTACCTTAAAAAATGGACCAAGTACATTGGAAGGTTTAAGGTTCCTATTATTACTAAAAATATAAATGGCAATGTGGAATTTTTTCAATCTAACCAAAGCTAAAATTCAAATGACTCAAATGAAAAAATGAAATTTTTTCTAGCAACTCTTTAGGGACACACCTCTTGCTTTGACTCCTTCTACTTATTTTTCAATACCTTCCAAAACAATTCTCAGACTTAGTAAGGACCCAATTTCAGTCACCCATCTTAACTGAATCTATAAACAATTATGCAAAATTTGGTGGGGTTAGGTATATAGAGAAGCATCTAAGAGTAAAACAACCTTTTGATTCTTTAGGTCACCATAAAACTTCTTCAAGAAGTTGAAGAATAGATTTTCACTGTGGTAAAGACATTGAAATCCAATTTCTCAGGCAGATAAACTGAGTCTTAAGAGCTGCTGTGTGGTGTTAGAAGGGTCACATAAGGAGCAGAAAGCTGGGAACAAGTCCTGGGATCTCTGACTCCCACGTCCCCGTTGGGAACACTGGACAATACTGACACCCTCCATGAACTGAATCCAAAAATCGTAAAAGATAAGATGTTTCCTTATATTGTTCAAAGAGGAAAAAAAGAATAGCTTTCCCACAGAGAGCAAACAAATAGTGAATGGACCCTCTCTTCATCCTATAGAAGTCTCTGTGAGAATTTTTTTTTTATTATGTGAATTTTTAAAAAGTCTATTTGGGTTGTTGCCTAACACGAAGCATTTCAGAGCAGATCTATTTTTTGGTCCAAACAATAGAAGCATTGAGTCATAGAATTTTTAAGTTGGAAGAGACTTTGGAGAGCACAGAGTTCAACACCTTCATTTGAGCAGCAGAAAGATTAAACAGCTTGGACATGTTTATAGTCAATAACAAATAAATAAATAGCAAATAAATAACATGTTGGCAAGATCTATTTGTTTGAATATTCCAGTTCTCAGGGGGAAAGTATAATAATGTATTATTGGAACACATATATTATTTTTACATGGGATCTTCTGTCTTCTGCCCTCCTAAAGAGTTAGACCAAATATCTATGATGGTGGTGGATTCAGTATTATTGCAAGAAATTGATCACATAGCAACTGGACCTCCCAACCTCGGACCAATCTATTGCAAAATCCATGAATCCAGGTTTTGTCAATTGCTAAAATAAAGAGGGGGGAAATGGAAGAGATTAGCATGATAGCAAAGCTTAGTATAACACAGGGATTAAATAAGAAGAGGGTCAAAAACTTCCATGAAGTGGAGTCAGATAACCTACGGGAAAGTCTGAAATACACAAGAAGATAGATCATGTTCCAGTTTCAGGTATCAGGGCCTTTCTGGAAAATAATCCTTATCTTTTATTTGGTGCCCTCCTTGCCTTCCTGTTCCCTCTTAGCTAGTAAACCTGTAGCTGTCAAACTGGGTTCTTAAAGAAAACTGGTATCTTACTGAAAGAGACAAGCAGTTACACCAGGACTCTCTGCCCAGAACATGGCCTATTGGCAAAACTCACAACCACACTGTTCAATTTCTGCCAGATAATTTAAAAACCTCTACTTGCTCACACATCATCATAAAAATTAATGAGAGGCCAGGAAGATAGCTCAAGTCATCAAACACATACCTAGTATGTGAGGAGCCATGAATTTCACCTCTGGCACCAAAGCAATTCCAGCATTGTCAGTTGTGGTGCTGGTGTCACCGAAGCATTGCTGTGATGGAACACTGAACCATCAGGCTGTGCTATTGGACTGCACATCACAAAGTATTGAAAAAATTGGACCCTGGAAAAATTAATGGGAGGACTAGAAAATGAATGGCTGTAAAGTGATTTAAATTGTATACTCACCTAGTTCCATATCTGAGACAGACATATTGAACATATGTTCAAATAAGCCCTTTTGAAAAGGTACTCTGTGTGTGTGTGTGTGTGTGTGTGTGTGTGTGTGTGTGTTTTCAGGCCACATCCAGCACTGCTGAGTGATTACTCCTGACTCTGTACTCAGAAATCACTCCTGGCAGGTTTGGGGGATCATATGGGATGTTGGGTATTGAACCTGGGTCAACTGTGTGCAAGGCAAATGCCCTACCACTGTGCTATCACTCCAGCCCCTGAAAAGGTGCTTTTTTATGTGAAATATATGTCTACAAACACAAAGTTAATGTCACTCAAAGAAAGTTGACCTATGAGACTAAGTTTTAGAGGATCCTAAAATTAGGAAAATGCAAAGAAATTGATGACTATTATACAAGATCTTTAGTTGATAAATAAAAACGGAGCATTAACTTATAAGATAGCTAGTCAAAAGAAGCCAATACATAGCAGTCTAAGAGATAAACTTCTGTATGCAAACTGGCATTTTTCTAGCAAATCTAGATACATTCACAAGGCATAAAAAGGACAACAACACAGAAATATTGTTCTTTGCTTTTTTAAAAAATACAGGTTCTGGGAAATTCTGGTGTTTTTTAATCACAGCTATCTGTACATACATACAAATATAAGCATACCTACTAATACAGAGACATTAAGGGAACTTAAGCAAGAATAAAGGCATTCTAGAGAAAAATCAAAGGCTTCAGCTAATTTCACAGGCCTTGTAGATAAATGGGAGAAGTAAAAGTGAGCTGGCTTCATACCAAGATTTTCCTCATAGATGAACACAAAAATGGTGGACTGATAGGTTTATACCTTCTTACTGTATATTATAAAGCTTTGTTTCATCTCTTCAAATTCACTAGCAGAACATGTAATTGGCTCTCAATCATCAAACCCAGTGGGATTTCAAAGAGCAAAGAGCAAATCCTAACATCTCTGAGTATATTTACCATGAACCTGCAGACCTAGTAAGAGACACGTTCTACCAACAACTAAATCCTCCAGCCAATAGAGATGATCATGGGCACCAGTGAGACTCATTCATTAGGATATGTTTTCAATCAACAGGTAGCAGGTCAAAGTGCCAGATTTCAAGCATTATACAAATAAAATTTTATTCTTATGCCAAAATGCAGAACTATTGATGAGAAAATAGCACAGGTGCTGAATGACAGGCTCTATGTCAGGAACCCAGCTGTTTTCACTTAAGGCTCTTCCCATCTTGGCCAGCTGGTGGGAAAGGAAAAAGATGGCAACAGTGTTCTTGGAAAATAGAAGTTCCTTGAAATCAGGGAGTGAAAGAATTTTTAATTTTCATTATTGTATAATTAGCATCTACTAATTTGCCTGTCACAAATTAGAGAAGCCCCAAACTGTTCCTTAAATTTATGTGATGTTGTTCAAATCAGTTCAATTCCTATCTGATTTGTTAGATAACATTACTATTACATTTTTATGTTCTGTTAATTTTGTTTGGTTGGTTTAGGGATTATACTGAGCAGTGCTTTGGGCTTACTCCTGTCTCTGTGCATAGGAATCACTACAGGAGGTGTTTGGGGATCTCATGAGATGCCAGGACTAAGCCCAGATCAGACATGGGCCATTGTATACACTCTCTCTGTCCCATGATCTGTTAGTTTCATTATCCACCAAAAATAGTTGAACAAATGAGAATAATTTTGGAGAGGATTTGAAATTTTTATTTCAAATTCAACTTGTTACTCTAAAGTATTTTGCTTGAGGTGCCAGAGAGATAGCATGGAGGTAGGGCATTTACCTTGCATGCAAAAGGATGGTGGTTCGAATTCCAGCATCCCATATGGTCTCCTGAGCCTGCCAGAAGCAATTTATGAGAGTAGAGCCAGTAGTAACCTCTGAGCACTGCCATGTGTGAACCCCCAAAAAATAAATAAAAATAAAGCATTTTGCTTGCAATGTCATACACCAAAGGCAAATAAAGTTTCATGTTCTAGAATTTACAGAAAAATTATTTTTAATATTTTAGAAAAAATATTTTCATGAAATCTAAAAGAAAAATAAGTTTTAATAATATCTAAAATAAGTAATGTTGACCTGTATTTTAATATGAAAACTTAAGATATTAATGAACTAGTTTTCAAATGTCAGTTCAATAGGACAGAAAGTTTTCTGTTGGTGGACATAAAATCTCATTTTCATCCTTTAAGCCAATGGAGCACTTGAACAAACACTATAAATATTTCACAGAGGATGTAGACAAAATAACATACATTTATAACGTTAAAATGCAATTAATATGAGAAAGTAGACTCTTCTTCTCAGGTACAAAGCATTTAAAAGAAGCCAGTTTGCTGGAAAATGGCAAAAATATATGAAGAATCCTTGTTCCATCATTCATTCTACATAGGTATTAGCTGAATGAACACATTAAAACATCAAAAACTCCATCTACTTTCAATGCACAGCTTATTGTTAACCTCACTTGTTTTAAAGATGACTTTATGGGGGGTGGAGAGATAGCACAGCGGTAGGGCGTTTGTCTTGCATGTGCCAACCCAGGAGGAATCCAGTTTGATTCCTAGCATCCCATATGGTCCCAGCCTGCCAGGGGCAATTTCTGAGTGCAGAGCCAGGACTAACCCTTGAGCACCAATAAATAAATAAATAAAGTTTTAAAAAAAAGATGACTTTATGGTATATAACTTGTTTGCTTTAATTAAAAATTTAAATGATATGGAGCTTGGCAAGTGTTTTCTGCTAAATGTCTTGAGATATCTAAGCAAGGATATATCATTCTTTAAAGGATCAAATGAACAAGGAAAAAGGCTATGGCTCCATTTAAATACACCTTCATAATGAGTAGACAAAATATAAATAAGGCAAATTATTTCAGCCTAGCATTATACTCAAATACACTTAAGCATTTTACTTTCACATGATTTATTCAGAACAGACCTTTTAGCTTTATTTTCCCAACTTTAGTTGTTAAATCTTAAGTAATTTCTAAGTTGTATGTATTATTTTTTATTTTTTCTTTAAATCATTGTGATTTACAAAATTATTCATAATTAAGTTTCAGACATACAATGTTTTAGTACCAGTCTCAACACCAGTGTCAACCTCCCTCCATCAATGTTCCCAGAGACCATCCATCCTATACAACCACCACCTCTGTCTACCATCATAACAGGCACCTTTTAAGTTTGGTTGTTAAAGTTTGGGTCTCATTTCATTGTTGTTGACTCTGTGTCTTAGATATTTAGTTATTTCCTTTCTTAACACCAATGCATCTGAGTTCCCTTGGGTCCTGTCCCCTGTTATTTCACATCTGTCTTTTTCTTCCTCCACTCAATTTCTTTCCTTCTCCTCACTATACTCTGGGGCCAAAAGGGTTCTATGTAACAACTCTTAAGCCACTGCATTCCATCACATAGGTATTCTAAATACCAGATATTGGAATTTAAGGTAACTGGAACAATGTAGAGAAAAGATAGCTTCTAAGTGGCAATTTACATTCCCACTGCCATGATATAAAGACACAAGAGGTATATGCTGGTCACCTTTTTTACTAAAGCTAAGTAATTTATAAGAAATGAAAGTATGCAGTAAAGAAATTTTTTCTTTGTTCACCTATTTTTTTCTGCAAATGATTAAAGTTTCTGCAGACCCTGCCTAAAAAAATACCTTCCTCAATCTGGAAACTCTCCATGGACAGACAAATGAAAGGAAGAATAATCTGTCCACTGACTGACCAGAACACTCCAAGAGAAATAGAGCAACAGACATCAGCCAAACTGCACACAATAATCACATCACTTCAGTTGTCTAATAGGATTATATTTAATGCAAATATTCTTGCACAGGTGATTATAAAAGCTTCCACAGATGTAACATTTCCAAATATTTCATTGAGACACTGAAAATTACTTTGAATGCATTTCAAGGAAGTTTTCTACTTATTTCTGTGTGAAAATATATTACTTCTGAAATATACACTTAACTTTAAAGCTCATATTCATATAATCTTCATGATGACAATACTACTTATTATATTTTAAACAAAAGAAAATCCTAAGCCAATATCCTAATTCATCTTGGATGTCTATAAAACTCAGCAATACAGATTGTGTCTCTTCTGCTTAGCCAAAAGCAGTTTGGGTCTCACTTATTTCTTATTATTTATACTTACTTTTATTCTCTCTGCTTTTCTATTATCACTAAATTAAAAGGGTATTTAGTGATAAGGCATGAAGAAGTTTCTCAGAAAGTTACTGAAAGGTAACTTTTATTTTTAATATACTGATCATAATGGCCATACATGTCATGTAAATGGTACCTTTACTCCTACATCAGTAATTACTACATGTGGTAATTATCCTCTATTCCATTCTATCTTCTATACCTATCAGCTATCTTACTACAGGTCAATTTGAAAAACAGCATTTCTACTAAACAATGTTAAAAGACAAAAATGCACATAAATATTATTAAGAGAATAAAATAGTCAAGGCTTCTCCCAGTAATAATTTTAAGTACACATTAAATAGTAACTTTAAAAGGTACTCATGGAACACATTTTTACTGTTCAGAACTTCTCATCTCTCTATCTTCAGAACTTCCTATATTACTCCAGATATCAGGATCAACTATGTCTGATATTAAGCTTTTTGAAAATTTATCTTTTTTCAAGTGCTGGGCATTTCAAAGGGAGGCAGTATTTTGCCCTTGAGTCACATCCTGGGTTCTTCACTCATCTATTTTTTTTGAAAAACATTTTTTTTAATATTTTCAAACAACAGAGTTGTTTTTGTTTTAAGAAGGAAGAAAAAGTAAACACAATGTAAGCAAACTACTTGGTATACAATATTAACATCAATTTTTTTATTTTATTATAGTTCAGTCACACTCATGTTTGAAGTTCTTTTACTTTTTGAAGCAATCTTATTTAATGATTAAGCACTTGAATTTGAAGGTCAAAGTGCCTGTTTTTTAAACCCAAATTTTGCTATTAGTAGTTATCTGCACGTGGTTGGGAAAACTTATTAACCTCCTCTGTACTTTAGTTTCTATATCTATAAATCTGGGGTAGTACTAAAATTTATTTCCTAACTATGAAGATTAAATGAATCATTATATGAAAAGTGCTCAAAGCAGGGGCTGCATATAGTAAGCTTTCTATAAGTGTTTTTCTATAAATAAAATTAAAAGCTTAAAGACAATCATTGATTATATTCCATTTGGACAATACCAGAAAAATGGCTGGCATTTTGCTTGTCTTAGATTGCCATCAAAATGTGATCTCTCTCATTTTACACTGATTTTTTTCTCTGTGTGTTGACATCCATTTTAACATAATGACATCATTTCATTTCACTTGGGTCTCAGCTGTTAACAGTGCTATTGAACACTTGGTTCAAATTAATTTATCTTTCACATTGTAATATGACTTTCCTACTGTAGGAAAACCCTCACGATGCAATAACCATATTTAATTCTAGAAAATATAATCTTAGTGGTAAATGATTACTTCTAAGACTGTCCATTAAAATTACAAGTCCAATTACAATCTATATGACATCCTAAATGTTTTCTTGTAGAATCTATCTTAGCTTCAAGATTTGAGCTCATAAAATTCTGAATACAATTATCACCCTTTCAAAAACTACATTACTTAGGAACCAGGATGCCATACTGGTATACAATCTCATGTCAAGGCCAGAAAGATAAGTACAAAGGTAAGTACCTTGCATATGACTGACCTGGATTTAACCTGTAGTGATGCATACAAGGTTTCTTGAGCCCCACAGAAGTGATTCCTGAGCACAGTTCTGGATGAGCACTGAGCACATCTGGGCAGCCCACCCCCCCAAAAAAGCCTCATGACTATATAAAATTATGTAACTAAAACCTGTGTGCCACTTTACTTTGAATCTAGTTTTATTTTGCAATCATCGGTCTACTTGGAAATAACCTGGAAATACGTGGAAATACCTTAAGAAGAACTGAAGTATAAGTAGGAATAGAATGGAATTCTGAGCCATCTGTTGCTATTTACTGATAGACTAGGATTCTGTTAGCCTACAGAGACACCTTCAAGAATCCACACTTGATCTGCATTTGTCAAAGAGGTGCTAATTTCCAAAACCATGAATACTAAGATTGGTAGGTAGAAGCTGTCCTTTGCAAAGAAGCTCTGGTATACATACTTACCTTTGACCCTATACTGTGGTGCTCCCACAATGCCTAAGATGATGACTCCCAGAGAAGGCTCTGTGCTGTGCTTGGCTGCGTTTCTATCTGAGTGCCAACAGCAAGATAAATGAAAGACTGGTTCATTGGAGTACTGGTGGTTTGGGGGCTATTGATTTTTGGTCCATTCTCTTTAAAAGTGAGATCTAAAAAGTTGACAGAGGGTCATTAATTTCATCATATACTTGTCGTCTCATCCATAACCAATCCAGGGCTTGAGTGTGCTTGTCACTCTGTGTTTGCACTTTATTTGTTTAGGGTTTTCTTGGTGATCCACTTTTTTTCCCCTTTTCACTTCAGCCCCTTCAAATAAAGACGATGAAAAAGGTATACCAATATGTGGCTTTCTTGAAAATGACAGAGGGATATAAAAACTAGCGATATGGATATAAAAAGAAGAAACCCAAACCATGGGAAATATTTAAAAGGCTCACATTCAAGTCTTTGCAGCTGCCTTCTAACCTTTCTTTAAAAAAGAAAAACACAAAATTCATCAATCCTAATTATTCAATTAGCTGCTAATTAACTAAACATTTAAATAAGTGAAGTGACAATCTTGTTTTAATGCAAAATTAAAATAAAATCTGACAACATTTTTTAAGAAAAGCTCCTGGGTTCTTAACAAATACTGTTAGAGTGTATAAAATAATTGATAGTAATGACCATTATTTGAGTTTCCTTGACTATAACTTCTGAATAGGTCAACTAATCTTTCAAGAACTACCAAACTCAGTTTAAAGATATCATGAAAAAATTCTACTGCTGAGATTTTATTATGTTATGATGGCAGGTTTATTTTTTGTTTGTGTTTTTTAACAGGGTAAGGAGAGTTTGGCAGTCTCCATAATTATTATTGAAATAACCATCAAATAAAATCTTTAAGCCTGGCTGCATATTCAATGAGCTGTGTAAATCTGGAGCACATGAAACAATAGTGCAGGGTCAGAGTAGAATTCCAGGGAAATAAGCAGGGAATTTTAGATAATTCTACAACCGTCATCCAAGACCGTGATGTCCTACTTGAATTGGGACGTTTATTTTATGCTTATGTTTTGAAGCCCAATGCAAGCCCAAATGAGGAAAGCAAAAGAAAATATGATTAAATTCATGGGCCAGGGCAAGGAAATCCAGTATTAACAATATCACAACCTGCCAGTAAATCTCAATTTTATAGGTGAAGAAATACATTTCTACTTTAAAGTGTGTTTTTATATACCCTTGAGTGCCCAACTAGTTAAACTACCAAGGGAGCTCTACATGATTTAGAAGTTAATCCTTCAAATGGCTAACAATTGAATGCCTCAGCTGTTTGTAGTTTCCTACTGCAAGCTAATTTCATTTTTGTTTCATATGTTTGATGGTGAGCTTTCATTGTTCCCTGACACTGAGGTTGTAAGTCTAGTTAATTTGGTTAAAATGAGTATGAAAATGTTCGCAGTTTTCCAGCATCTACAGCCAGACCTGGGAGAACTTAGAGTGAACACCCAAAGCAGAAATTTAATGGAGGAGTTAATTCAGATATCCCAGTTAGGAGTCAAAATTTACAACCAAAGATTAGGCATATAAATAAGCCTTTTTGAGTATGTTCATCAGAGTTCTGAAAATGTTTGATGCGCTTAGAAGCTGAGGTTGCTTTTTCTAAACAATTCACTTCTTATATTTTAAATTATCTTCCTTCAAAGCCATTGCTTAAAATGTAGTACCAAACAAAGCCAGCGGTTTCCATATGCTTCTGACTGCCTAACCCCTGGATTGATTTTGCACCTACCTGTCGCTCATAATTATGAAAGAATGAAGTTTGCCTGGCAGTTCCTCAAACAATCCCAGGACTCCCACACATCTCCAAAATACAAATTTCCTTCTCATGTATTGACTCTTAGTGTCTATGTACCAAATAACTCCTCCTCAACCTATTTCAACAAAAGTATCACCTGCTCAAGGCATCTTTGTTAATTCTTCAAACCACATTTGTCATTGGTCCCGTGTTCTCTCACATCTGGACTCAACTGGACTTGATGCTTTATAGCAATAAAAGAACTTTATGGCCAGTGCTATAGCACAGTAGCAGGGCATTCGTCTTGCATGTGGCCAACCCAGGATGGACTTGGATTCGATTCCAGGCATCCCATATGGTCCCCCAAGCCTGCCAGGAGCGATTTCTGAGCACAGAACCAGGAGTAACCCATGAGAGCTAGCTGCTGGGTACAGCCCAAACCATAAACCAAAAACCAACCCCCTCCACAAAAAAAAAGGGGGACTTTAAAATAATTGATTTTAAAATGTCTGACTCTTCTATTAGCATTCATATTTTATGTAACAGAGGAGATAACCATACTTTTCACTTGCCTAGACTTCAGGGTCTATTAAAATACAAACTCAAAGTTTTGTAGAGTGAATATTTTCATTACTGAGTCAATTATCTCACCTGCAAAAAAAATGCTTTGTTTCTCAATCGAGTAGTTAGCATTAAATGATACAACAAGTATGTTAAACATATTTTACAAGTAACCAAATGTTACAGGCATTGTTGTTAATATATGATGATAGGAGCAGTTTTATATCTGGTTCTGACACAGTGAAGCACTTTTTAAATCTTTATTATTAAATCACTATAAGATACTGTGTTAAAAGTTGTTGATAGTTGAGTTTCAGCCAGACAATGTTTCAACACTCATCCCTAGTGAAACATTTTTAAAGCATTTTTAAATTTGCCAGCTTATGGCTGACTACTTTGAGCTTTCCTACAAAACTCCTAGTCACTAGCTTGGGAATAATTCTACTATCTTCATCTATTTCCCTGCCTCTTAGGTGAACTGTCAATAAGAAATTGGAATTTTCAAACCTTCATAATTTCATATAATTATATTATATATACATGTCATATATAACATATTGTGTATAATAGCTATATAGTATAAGATGTTATAAAATTATATTTATAATTTCATGTGATTCTATCAAACCTATATAATTTCTGTTTTTTTTTTGTAAAGCATTGTCACACTACAGTAGTACTAACATCTAAATTTTTTCTCAGAAACAAATCAGAGTATGCCTGGAGAAATTTAAATTTTAACTGTAGAAATGAGCATGGTAATAGAAAAAGTCAGTATGATACCAACCAAATTCTTTAAATGAGGAGTCAAAGAGAACCCTTTAGATCAGTGGTCCTCAAACTATGGCCCGCGGGCCACATATTGTATTTGTTCCCGTTTTGTTTCTTCACATCAAAATAAAATGTATGCAGTGTTCATAATTTTTGTTTTTATTATAGTCTGGCCCTCTAATGGTCTGAGGGACAGTGAACTGGGCCCCTGTTTAAAAATTTTGAGGACCCCTGCTTTAGATTATAAAGGCTCCAATTTGATCAAAAAGGAAAGGCATTGATCTCAATCTGATATCCATCTAATATTAATCTAAAGCCTTAGAAATATAAAACAAATAAACAAGCAAACAAATAAAGCCTTCGGAATTGCTTCTTGGATGGAACTGTACATCAATAACTCCAGGTAAAGGTGGAGGAATTGACACTACAATAATAAGGATTAGGAAGATATGTGTTTGGAACAGTAAAAAGTCCATATGTCAGTGAGAAGAATTTCAGGAGAGAATCTTTACCTCCAAGAGTTTAGTATTCTAGCAGTAGTCAGGAACATAAATCTGAATAGTAGTTTTCACAACCAAAACCAGAATTGCCTAGTGAAATCAGCTATAAGTGACTTAAAAAAATTATCACACAAATATGCCTTTTTATGGCATCAACTGAATGGAGCTGTTTTTGGAAAAGCTATTCTCCACTATAATTTTCTGGCTGAAAAACAACCATGTGAAAGTATAAAAAATGTATATTTCAAAACTTAAATATGTCTTTTCCTTTTCCTTTACAAAAGCCCTCCTTTTCTCCTCTCCTGCAATGCTTTTTTACATTCATAAACTCTCTGTCCACAGAGATACACTTTCTCTCTAATAAGTCATTAATTATTGAATTTGAGAAATATGAAATAGACAAAGTGGGTAATTTTTCACACTTAGAATAATTTCTCCATTATATTTGACTATTTTTCTTGCAGAACTGAAAAGAGATTAATAGAATTTACTTTTCCATTAGTTGACTTCACAGATTGCCACTTCACAGGTGCTACCAAATAAGTAACAGAGAACATTCATAAAACTCATTCATCCTGACCAGGCCATTGTGGTCATCACAGATTAGTCTCTGCAGCTCATTTGACCAAAAATACTGATGGAGGGGCTGGAGCAATAGCGCAGCAGTAGGGCAGTAGGACATTTGCCTTGCACACAGCTGACTCAAGACAAACCTGGGTTTGATCCCTAGCGTCCCATATGGTCCCCTGAGCCAGGGGTGATTTCTGAGTGCATAGCCAGGAATAACCCCTCAGCATCACAGGGTGTGGCCCCCAAACAAGACAAACAAATAAATAAACGTACTGATGGATAGTTCTCTTCTTCAAAAGCAACAAAAAAGGTTTCACTTAAAAAAAAATAAAACACCATGAGTCAATCACATGCACTAACAATGCAAGTTTAAATGACCTTATTTCTCATTTTATTTTCAAAAGTTTAGAATTTAGATAACCCTAACTTATTTGCAGAGCTCCTATACTTAGAAGGTGGAGCTTTGATGACAAAGTTAAGTCACAAAAGATGCATTTTGACTTCTCTTGAGTCAGAAGACTAGGGAGAAATTTGTTTTGAGTCACAAAGTCCACTGAGACTGTATTTAAACTCAAAGATCTAGAATCACTTATTTTAACATTAACCCATATGTTCAAAGATGTAGCTTTATGAGAGGGAGGAAAAATAAGAATATTCCTAGTGACAATGAAGCCATACTCAGATCATAGAAGAGTCTCTCATCACCTGCTACGAATTTATTCTTTTTATAACCCTGTCCTTCCTGTAAAGCTCACTGCTGGCAAAATAATGCAATGCGATAGCCATAGTTCCTGCTGTGAAGGAGGGGATGGAGTGCAGGTGTGGAAGGAAGGAAGGCATAGACAGGAGGGAGGAAGGATTCATTAATGACAGGAACTCCCTCTACCCAGAGTTTGTTCTATTCCCATGAGAGAGTCAAAGTATTGTGAGTCATGGTCTACAATGTGAGTTCAGTTGTCTCAAAGAATGTCACAAGGTTACCAATAACATATCCTTTAAATCCTTAAGAACCTATTGTTATGACCTAAGTTATGAGGAATATAATTTCTTTATCACCCAAGAAACTAAATATCACATCAGTCATTTACTAGGAACTTACAATAGGGAGAATGCCCATCTGAAGCTATATAAGTTGATTCAAATAGCTAAAGACAAGCCTGCATCATTTTTTCATTACAATAAGGCAAAACTTTGAATGTCCTGTTTTTGTTTGTTTATTCTCTCTTCATGTATATTTTTGCTTCAGATTTTCTAAGTTTGCTTCAGATGTAGAATAACTTTCTGTTTTAAATTCCAAGCTCCTATTATGTCAAACTAACACTTAGCAGAATACAAATATTGAATATTCAACATATAGTGGAAGTTGATATGCTATTTAATGGATATATACAGATATGGATAGATAGATATGTTATTTAATTATGGAAAATGCTGATAAAAAGCAAGTAAGATTTTTAAAAAAAAATTATGATCTCTTTAACATATCCAGAAATCCAACAAGGAAGTCAGTGCTATCCAAAGTAAATGATAATTAACCTCTCTTTAATTTCTAAGTTTCAATGACAATACAGAAGTCCTACAGCCTAACTATTATATTATCCTTTTTTCCCAAAATTACATCAATGTCCCTTTCATTTCTCTCTTCTGTTTCTTCTCCACAAAATCTCCCATTTTCATGAATACAATTTACTCTATTTAAATATTTCTTGAATTTTCATTCCATCTAAAAATTTTAGATAATGTACTTGTTCATTTTACTTAGTTTTAACAATATTTTGCTGTCACTGCATTAAGCAGCTTCAGTTTTTGATCTTCCATGTGAGTTAGACATTCAAAATGGATAAAATAAAATCAATGGCTATCCAAGAAGGGTTATAACTGTTTTCCTCTCCCCAACATCAAGAAAGTGGGTTTCTCTATTTTGCTAATCTTAGCAGAATAAAATAATGAATACAAGCTTTAGGTTTATTTAATTTGTTCATTTTATATAAAATTCTACCTTTCAATAAACAATAACTCTATAGTCAACAATAATAACTTTTAGGAAATGTCACATTTTCTAATACTTTAACAAAGTATTTACGTAAGATAGACAGAGATCTATAGGTAGATATCATCCAGATATGATGCCAAATATCAAATCAGTGATAAAAGGAAGGACTCTTTAGAATGAAAATGTTTTTGAAAAATGAGATGCATAGCAATAGTTTGAAATCTGCACAAAAATCAGAATAGTCTTCAAAATTTTAAAGAGATTCAGAATCCTGGTTTCTACCAGGATTTTCTACCAAAAAAAACTGTCTGGAAGAGCTGCATTAATACAGCAATAGGGCATTTGCCTTGCAAAACTGACCTGGGACAGACCTGGGTACTATCCCTGGTATTTCATATGGTCCCTGAGCCTGCCAGGAGAAATTTCTAAGTGCAGAGCCAGGAGTAACCATTGAGTGCCACAGGGTGTGGCTAAAAAAAATTAAAATAAGCTGTCTGGATTTGTAATTCTTTTGATAAAAAACATAATTAGTTATTAAATAAATCCTTTATCTTCAGACTGATGCTCTGACCTTCAATATAGTTAACAGATTCATCTAAAACATAAAAACAAATTAGATAGATGATTGATAGATAGATTGATGATAGATAGATATAGATTGATGATAGATAGATATAGATTGATGATAGATAGATAGATAGACAGACAGACAGACAGACTAGATAGATGATAGATAGATAGATAGATAGATAGATAGATAGATAGATAGATAGATAGATAGATAGATAGATAGATAAGGTTATAGGCCACTGAAAGTAAGGGTAAACAGAAGATATTTTCTTTGACTGTTTGAAAACTGGCAATTCTACATTACAATCATGGGAACATTCCCCCCCCCCACCCCACCCCTGTCCCTACTTTTCTTTCATCCTACACCTTAGAGAAAGGAAACAATGTATTTGGACACCCAGAAACTTGTAAGTTAGGGAAGAAACCAAGAAAATCAAGCATACCCTTAGCCAACAAAAGAGGAAATGGAATTTTTTTAAGTATTTAATTGAATCTAAAGGGAAATTTTCAGAAAGAGCACTCCAGCCTCTCTCATCTCTGTTCCTAAGAGCACAACTCAATGTGACAGACTGGGTCAGTGGCTGAGATGGAAGTGGGCCAGGTCTGAGAATGCTGATGAACATGTCAAACAATTCACTTAGTCACCAGATGCCCACTCCTATTCATGAGATGAATTTCTTTTGTAGAAGCATATGGAAGGGAATGATTTAAATGGATCTTGTAGAAAGATCTATATCATGAATGATTTGAAAACAATCACACTAGAAAGACAACTGTCTGAAATCAGTTTCTAGAAAAAAAAACACTACTATTTTTGGTATCTTGTAAACACTGATGTTTTAAGTCCAACTTAATCCTAAAAAAAGTCATTACCTTAAACCTTTCAGTGTTTCCTTTCCTAAATTACTGGTCATTACTGGATGTTAGTCTGAATGGTATTATTCCTTCTTGTGTTGGTGAAACAAATTTCTTTTAAAACCTTATTTAATTTTTATCAATAAACTATGGTACAGCACCATAATATGGATGATTAGATATAAAGCAATTCCTTTTTCATTTACTGAAATTTTGTAACATGGAATTATGTTCTCAACTCAGGACTTGACACTAGGCTTCTGATTAAAAGACTTAGTGAGGTGGAGAGAAGGAAGTGGTGAACTAGAAGTGAGCACTATTATAATCATGTTACTTAAAACGCTAATGAACATAAAAATTGAAAAGAAACAAAAAATAAATAGAAGAAAATTCAGAAGCATGGAAAATAGTTGAGATTTTCTTAATTCTAACCAAGTTCTACATGGCCCCAGATAGAACCAGGTAGAATCAGATTATAGGCCACTGAAAGCAAGGTAGAATTCAGGTTACCCCAACTGCAAGGCCCCCAGTACAAAAGCTTCAGCCTGCAACATGGGGTTGAACACGGAAGACAAACTTTCCAGAAGAATTAAAGACAATGCTGAAGAATGCTGGAGGGTTTTGGACATGTTTTAGTAGTGAAGGGGCAATAATTTAGTTCATGGAAAGCATAATTGGTAACACTATTGTTCAGGTTCCTTAAATTATGATAAAAAATTTTCTCTTGATAATGTTTTATCTTTATAAGGTACTGACTAAAAATATTGTTAATGACAATTTCATTGAACAACATTCCAACACCACACTCACCACCATTTTCCTTGTCTCTCTTTACCCCTCATTCCACTTCACTTCTGTGAACTAACTCTCCAGTTCTCTTGCCTTTGACCTTTTGTTGGCCCTGTATATCTATAAATTCCATCTATGGGACAAATTATTTGGTATCTATCCCTTTCCTTACAATGACTTTCTTTAAAATAAAGCAGGCTTTGAAGTTGATAGTTATCTGTGATAACTGCCAATTCCTACCCAAAAAGGATCATTTTAAAACACAAACACTGTTTTCTGGGGCTTGTGTACATGAATTCATGTAGCTTAATTTTGCAGCAAAAAGAAAAATAGTTTTTCAAGTGAGAAGAAATAAACTAATATTTTCTAGGCATCAAAAACTGACAAGGAATAGTTTCTGTATCTGTATCTGTTTCTGATACAGTAATCAGTATCTGTATCTGAATCTGTATCTGTCTAGTGATCTCACAATAAAAGCTAGAATAAGTACAATTCTTGAAATGATGTTGAGGTTCAGGATCTAGGGAGAGAGTATAGGGGTTATGGTTATGGTGTTTGCCTTCCATGCTATTAACATTGATTCAATCCCTGGCATCCCTGCACCACTGCGATTTCCCAAGTTCTTCCAGGTATGAACCCTGAGCACAGAAAATAGGAGGAAGCTCTGAGAACCATCAGATGTGTCCCAAACAAAAGAAAATGTTGAGGTTCAGTTTTATTTTCAGTATTTGTAATTATTAAAGCTTGGGTATATCATACTATACTTTCCAAGTCCAAAATTACTATCTAGTCTATATAATACAAGGAGGTTAGAACATAATCCAGTATTGATAACAACCCCCCAAAAAAAACATTTGAAACACTTTAATAATCAAATATATTATTCTGTACGATAAGGAAAAAGAACAATGAGTATTATTTGTTGCCAGTGGTGGCACTTTACTTTTGGAAAGTGATTAGATCATGAGAGAAACATT
>PVKC010000007.1:40000-59766 GCA_004027635.1 Crocidura indochinensis
GAGGAGAAGTATCAAAGGCCCTGAGGAGAAAAGGAGTTGGGGTATTGGAGAAATGGATGTTGCCCAGTGTGGCTAAAAGGTAACTGGCCAATGAGGGAGAGAATGACAAAGTGAGACTGGTGAGAAGGGTGAAGGCCAGAAACTCCTACACAGACAGTGACCTTTGAACATCTTTGTAATTAAAGGCAGCAGTGCAAGGAAAGCAAAGCATATATTAGCCAGTATGCCTGAGCAGCAAGATGAGAATGGTAACTGCAAAGCCTCATTTCTGCATTTACTCTTCCCTTAAAATAAAATTTTGCCTGATTCTAAAAAATACATTTAGAAGGAAGGTATAGTATAACATAAATATTATACTAATGTCTTCTAAATATTGGGATTTTTCTAAAGAATTATCTTATTTATAGAAAACAGAAAATTTATAGATTCCACTAAATAAATAATATACAAAGTAAAAGAAAACATTTACTAATAAGAGAAATACAATGGTTTATCATATGAAAAATTGTTTAACTTAAAAATAAAAATTAATATATTGACTTTTTTAATTAATAAAGAAGATTTAAATAACAGTGACAATTTGAGTCAGATATTCTAATAAATATTAATGGAACAGATATTCTTTTTTTGGGGGGGTCACACCCGGCAGTGCTCAGGGGTTACTCCTGGCTCCATGCTCAGAAATTGCTCCTGGCAAGCACAGGGGACCATATGGGGCACCGGGATTCAAACCAATGACCTTTTGCATGAAAGGCAAACGTCTTACCTCCATGCTATCTCCCGGGCCCCGGAACAGATATTCTAATAAATATTAATGGAATGTAATTGTGTTACCATCTTTAAAAATCAATTAAGAAATAGTCAAAAAAGAATATTCTTTGGTCCAACCATTTTATTTCTAAAAAAATGTGCCATTAAGTACACTTCCAATTATTTTCATACATATGCATTGAAAGATTATATTTCTTATAGTACATTTTATTTTTCTCTGGATTGATAATAATAATTTTGTTCATTGCTTTGTCTTCTATGTCTTTCCCAAAGAGCAATAGGATAACAAAATCCATAGAAATAATGTTTTTCACGTAATGAAATATACTTGATACTCCTTCGGTTTCCATTTGGTTCTATAAGACAGTCCTCCATTCTTACTCCCCAATTCATTACTGTGAGTTGGGCTGATTGTCCTGTGCCCTGGTCTTTTATTAGGGTAATTTCAAAAGCACTTCACATGGCAGAAAACTGCTCACACAATTTAGCACACACATTTTCATACATTCTTTTATTTTAACCATCACCAAAAAAAGGGGGGGGGTGTTACAATCATTCACTCACTTTTAAACTAGAAAATCAGAGGGACAGCAATTTATCAATATCAGAATATCACTAAGACCTGACACCTAATCCATCTAGCTCCATTTTCTATGTTTCTTCCATAGTAGAAATAAGAGCCTTTTTGGGTGGTAATCATCCTCTCATCAAAGTAGGTTCACACTTTAACCTATTAGTATTTACAAAATGGATGGCATATGTCTACGCCTCCCTACAAATTGAGAAAAGGAAAAAAAAGTAGATGAGACTCAGGAGCCAAGTGGCCTCAGGTGCATTGAGTAGGTAAAAAATGGTCAGAACTAAATACCCAAGCCAAAGTCAACAACAATAGAACCAAGAGACCCAAACTATAACAAGCTAAACACAAAATAGATCTGTTACACTAGTAGTCTAGGGGATTAAGAGGGGTAGTATGGGATGCATGCTGGGAACTATGGGGGGTGGAGTTCAACACTGGTGGTGGGAATGGCCCTAATTCACTGTCACTTTATGCCCGAAATACAATTATAAAAGATTTGTAATTCACAATGGTCTCAATAAAAAAAAAAATTTAAATAGGGATAGCAATAGTCATGGGCAGGTAGCCAAAGACAAACATATTTATGTAAAGAATCCAAAGATAACAATAACTTTGCAGTCACGTGTCTTCCTTTCATGTTAATAGAAAGTATTTTAACTATTTTTCCTATTAATTATGCTAGTTAAGTTTAATTTTGGTCTGGAGAGATAGTTCAAGGGGATGAGTACACGCTGTGCTTTCCAGAGGCCCTCTTTCCATTCGCAGTACCATCCTCAGTACCACACAATCCTGGCTGCACTTCTTTTCTGCTGCCAACCCAACACAGAGATGGGAGTAGGCCCCAAATAATGCCAGTGTAATCCAAAAGTAATATTAAAATCTATATACTCATCAAAAATAAACAGAAAATATTCACATGTTTGAAGTATAACCTGTTACAAAATTTAATGATTGTGTCCTAATATCCCAATTTAAAGTAATTATATATACCACTAATATATATAGAATATGTAACTTATATAGAAATATTATATAATATATAACATAATGTTTACCTTGCAATATACATACATATTTTGAATTATTTCTACTAATTATTTTACATTCCCTAAATAGAGATTTTTTATCTCTATTACATAAAAAACATGAACGTTTTTAAAATAAGTTTGCATTGTTACCTATAAGTTTTTTGTTTAACATTATATTGAGACAACACATTTTATGTTTCACTGAGTAAAAGCCTCCTACAAAATGTTGCCATTAACTATGATTTCATGAAACATGGATAATTTTGTTTGTTATTATTTTTGGTGTTTTGATTTCTTTCTAAGGGCTGGATTTTGGAAGAGCAATGCATAAAATCAGATTTTTGAATCAAGAGTTGATGGACTAAAGGAAAAATACTCTTTCTCTTCCTGGAAACCCAACCTTAAGATTTCATGCAATACTCTAAAGTGTATCATTACATTTTCAGTCACTGTAAAGAAAATTGCTCCATGACCAATTTTTTATCATAAAAATTGTTTAAAGATACTAAAAAACAAAAGGTCCCAATTTCAAATTTAGATTTGTCAGGATGATTAGGGCTCTTTACAAAGGAACCTTTTAGAAAGACAGCAAGATGTACTGAGCCACTTTTTCTAAACAAGGAAGAAACTTTGAGAACTTTGGCATAGGGGAACCAAATCTACCTACTAACAAGACTAAAGAAGTCAGTACTGGTTGTCTCTGGCAGTTCCTATTACAAGAAAAACCACTGGGCATGAACCAGGAATGTGCCAATATTTCTAATGGAAGTCTCCAAAAGTACATAAGAATATACATATCGACTTCTTGTTTCAATGAGTATCAAGATTAATTGTCCCTGTAAAGGTAAATAAATATTGACAAAGGTTTCACTTTGGTCCATATTTTCCACTTAGATCAATATATTTTGGTATTCACCTCAACTGAAGTCAATATCAAATGATTATTAATTCATGGTTTACTGGACTAGCAGCCAAAACTACAACTTAACATATAGAAATATAGTCCTATGGACCGATTTATATTCAAAATAAATACAAGGAGTTAAAAACCACTGAATTGCTTCTAATATTTAATAGACATAAAAGTATAACGTACACACACCAGTAATATAAATTGATCTGTTGACCAGTAATGTAAATTGATCTGTTGTATTCTATTATACTTGAGTTTTTAATATGCAAAAAGTAATTCCTTCTATTCTGCAACTACACATTTTACTTATTTATGAAACTTATTCCTGCTTACACTTGACTGAGGATTAAACATATTAACATATACAGAGAAAAAAAGAGAAGGAGGAACAAAAAATTAAAGGAAAGAAAAACTGAGAGGAGGTATGGAAAGATAGTACTTGGGTAATACACTTTTCTGATAGGCAATCAATTCAGGTTATATACTCAAAATGACCACATATAATCTACTGAGCCCTGCCAGGAATGTGCAGAGACAAGGAATAATTCTTGAGCCCAGCTGGATGTGCCCTCTCCCCAAAAATGAGAATGATAAGAAAAAAAAGATATAGGAAATAGAGAACCAAAAAATATTACACTAAAAGACCAATAATATTTGGATAAGATGTTAAAAAGAATTAAGAGAGAACATGATCATAGTATAGTGGGTAAAGTAATTTCCATGCAGGCAGCCACCTGGATTCAATCCCTAGCACCCCATATGTTTCTCCAAATCTGTTCAGAAGAGATTCCAGAACACAAAACCAGGAGTAAGCTCTAAGCAGAGTCAAATGTGTCCAAAAACAAAACTAATTAAGAGAGAGGAAGTAAAATAAGATTAAGTTATCAAGAGAAAATTTAAAATATCACCAATTATTATGTATTTTTATAAATTTAATCAAATATATTTATGTCTTTGTAATATTAATCTCCATTTATAATTTTTTTCCTCAACTCTAGTTGCTTAAACATCATAAATGCTATAGTTTTTCATTAAGGATCTAAAAATGCAAAAACACTATTAACATATAAATAACTCAAAGAAAATTTGCAGCAAATATTTTTACCCAGTAAATTTAGGTTGTTTATTAAGGTATTAGGGGATTAAGTTATCATGGCTAAAATAAATATTACAACTAGGTAAATATTTCACCTGAAATTATGGCCTTTTTTATTTCTTATGAAAGCACCCTAGCTTTTGAAAACAGGCCACTTAAAAGAATTTGTTCATCAGCACTAGAAATTGACAAGCATATCAAAAGAGTCATTCATCTATAGAGTGCTTGAGCTCAGATATATTTGTAGTAAAGCAAGCACCAACTAAATTTGAAAACATTAGCTATTTGATATTATCCAGGGAGGGCTTTGCCCATTAACTGGGCTTTGGGTTCACATTTCTGAAGCTTTGCATTTGTGATCTTTATTACTACTCTTCCAAATCAAAACAAGGTTGAAAACATCTGCCTTTGCCTTTCAAAATTTTATATTAGGCATAACTTTCTAATTAGTCTTTATATTAACAGAGTATCTATATTCAAAAAAACATTTTAAATTTGCAAATTCATCTTAAGCATTATATGTTTTCTAAGAATTAGTATTTTTTTTTTGGTTTTTGGGTCACACCCAGCAGTGTTCAGGGGTTATTCCTGGCTCTGTGCTCAGAAATTGCTCCTGGCAGGCTCCGGGGACCATATGGGATGCAGGGATTCACACCACTGTCCTTCTACATGCAAGACAAATGCCCTACCTCCATGCTACCTCTTCGGCCCCAAAGAATTAGTATCTTTATCTCACCAACCTATATGTTATCTATAGGTAGGAAAGTATAACAGAAATCTCTTGTTTTTATACAATTCTTTCAAATTACAAATAAAATTCTTCCAAATTACAAAGATTATGGAGTCTTAGAATCATCTCATTTTTCACTATCTTCACTTTAAAATTAGGAAAAACAAAGCAAAAGAAAAAGAGTCAACAAAGTAGAAACAGAAACAGAGAAAATAAGAACCCATTTCTCCTATTTTCTAAAAGGCAGTGTAACCAATTTACCTTCTTAATTTTCAACTTCCAAAATTCAATCTGTAGTAGAATTTTTAAATATTTCTATATATATTTTATTAACAAATTTCCCAACTAAGACTACTTTGGAATGCTAAGATTTTTAAAGAATAAATCCAATTCTTTCTCTAAAATGATATGTAAATACTGTCTCAGACACAACACTTGATAGGGCTATAGATTTGGAAACCTTAAGAAGTTAGGAATGCAAAATAATATACCAAAACCACCCCTTTGTGGTTTACTAGTTATTGCTTAACAAGAAAACAAAGAGATCAACAAACAACAAATAGCAACAAACAATAGTACAATAGCCAAGTTAACATTGAATATAAATTTGAAATCACTTATCTAAAATACCTAACACAAGTCTTGAATAGTCATAAAACTAAGTAATAAAAAAAGTGGATGAATCAGTAATGACAACAGATTTGCAACAAGACAGCTGATGATATATTTCAAAAACTACAAGTTGTTTTCTACTTAAACATAAAGTTTCCATGAAAGAAAAGTGAGAGCTGAGTTCTGAAAAGACAAAACAGAGGTAGGCACTTTTCAAAAGATCTGGATTATGTAACTTCATGGGAATTTATTGAAGGATTAATTTCATCAGACTTTCCTTTAAAAAAGATCTTTTTGCCATTGGTGTGGAGGGTATGCAAAAGAAAGTGATCCTGAATGCATAAAGATCTATTGAAAACATTTTGTGATCATCCAGGAAAGAAAAACAAATAACTAGGTGACTAGATTTGGATTATGAAGAAAAAGAAGAAAAAGAAAAAAAACTATCTCCTGGGAATTAGGTTTAGAGTAAGAGAAAAATGTGACCAGATTTAAAAGTCAAATATAAATTCAGTCTGGAATCCCCCAAACTACATGCACAAATTCCAAACTTCTCTGAAGAAACATAATCTAAATATAGGTTCTACAAAATTACTCTGGATAAAAGTCTTGAGAAAATGAACTCACAACCCAAATTTATGAAACTACAAAGATAGAGTCCCTTAGGAAAGAGGATAAGCAAAAATAAGTAATTTAGGCATAAGTTAGTAGTCATAAAATAATTTGAGAAAAGCTAAAAAAATAAATTTCTTTGGGGTGGGTTAGGAGTCAGTTAATACTGCTTCTGTGCTCAGGAGTAACCTGGTGGTACTCAGGAGACCTATCTTAACTGTAAGGAATCAAAACAATGTCAGCAGCAGACAAGGCAAACACTTTATTTCCTATAAATTCTCTCTGTCCCAAGTCACATTTTTTTAAGGAAAATAAAGTGTAAATTTTCAAATCCAAAAGAAAGAATATGTTTTAATGACATATTTCAGGAAAAAAATAAATGACTTTTTTATCTTTCTGGTTTGGGGGCCACAACTAGTGGCTCTTGGAGCCTATTTCTGTTTTTATGCTCAAGAATCCTTCCTGGCAGTTTTCAGAAAATTATATGAGGTGCAGGGGATAGAATCCAGGTCAGCTACAGGCAAAGCAACTCTTTCTAGATCCCAAGTAGAATTTTTTGTTTCAATATATAGCTACTATAAAGGGGAAAATGCCTACTAGTGAACCAAAAAGCAAATGGGAGACTACTGAAGGAAATAAATGAAAATTCAGTGTAATATAAAAATCAGGAAAACACTAAAAATTAATCAAGGAGCATTTGGAAGAAAAAATATATAAAGAAAAAAATGAGAAATATCAAGAATAGAATTAAATGTCATGCAGAACTGTGACTTTCAAAATGGGTTAAAAATAAGTTATGGTGTGAAAGAAACCGTTATCCATTGTTGAAGAGAATGCCATTTGGTTCCACCTCTATGGAAAACAATATTAAAATTTTGGGGGAAAGGAATTAAACTCCCATGTGACCCAGAGATATCACTTCTTGGCATCTATGCCCAAAATACAAAGACATTTATATGCACAATTACATATGTACCCCTTAGTTCATCCCTACAATGAGTAGAATAGCCAAGATATGGAAACAATCCAAATGCCCAATTACAGATCAATAAGCTGATTGAACACTACAAAGATCTAAGAAAGAACAAATTTATGTAGTTTTATGAATGGAACTAGAAGATAACATACTGAGTGACGTCAGTCAGAATGAAAGGACCAAGAAAGAATGATCTCTCATTTGGTACACTTAAAGATAAAGCAAGGTAACAAGGTCCAAAGACAACATAATGGATCCCACAATTGAATTGTAGGGGGATGAGAAAGAGAGAAGTGTTGGGGTCTTTGCGGAGGGAGCTCACACATTTGTCATAGGTGTCATGTTGAAATCATTAATAGTATTGCAAATGATAGAATATTAATAAAAAATAAAAATATATATCTGAATAAATAATTTCTGGAGATTTTCCAGAATTCATGAAAGACATGAATTGTCAGGTTCAAGAATTCAAGATTCAAGCAGAAAATATAAGAATAATTCTATATCTATATATATTGTAATAAAACTATGAATACTAAGAATCATTCTTGGAATAAATACCAAACAAGAAGTAAAAAGAAGATTGTCATAGAATAACTACAATAAATTGACAGCAAGAGCCTCAAGAACAGAATTTAAAAATGGAATAATATGGACACTCCGCTGAGAAGAAATAAAGAAGAAGCAATCTCGAATTACATCCTTTGAAATTTTATTTTTGAATGAAAGTAAAATAAAGGCATATTTAACAAAAGTGAGATATATTAAAGATTGTACTTAAAAATAATATTGAACCTAGGAAAATAATAAAATACAAAAAGGGAAGTTGAGAAAATGAATTGAAAAATAGCAATCATAAATCTAAATGATCACTTTTGTCCCATTAAGAATGATTCATTCAGAGGTCATAAGTTCAAGAGGAGGCAAAGTGAAAAGAAATTAGCATCTAGGCTGAGAGAAGGGAAGCAGTAGGAGTTAATGCACCCTTTTTGTGCACACATTTCAGAATGAGAGTAAATACTGTTCAATGTTGGACTTTGTTAAATACACATTATTTTTAGTGCCTATTAGATGAATGCAAGTAGAACTAGGGAGATGGCTCAAAAGATTGGAATGAACACTTTGTATATGGGAGCTCCAGGTTAGATGCCCTACTCTGCATAATCCTGTGAGCACCACCAACATGCATCAAAAAAAAGCATAAAATAAAATATGATATAGGAAAAACAAAACAATTTGAATTCAATGCACCTCAGAAATGGATCATTAGTAAAAGAACCTGAGGTAGAAGAATTGAAGACCTAACAGCACAGCACATGCCAAATTACAATGCCCTGGTTTGTGGTGGGATGTCTCTCCAGTACCCTACAATGAGCATTGCAACTAAAACTTGTTACCCCTAGTGAACTGCTACCAAAATATGCATGTGCCACAACTAGAAAATGTGAGCTCCTACAGGTATGTTGCAAGGGTGCACCAAGTATGGATGACTTCTAGTCACTGCAGGAACAATGATAATAGGAAAGGGAAAAGAAACTTTAAAAATTTCAATCTATGTAAGTATTCAAATAGAATATAATATATTACTAGGTTCAAAAACATAAACCCACTATTTAAAAGGTGTTTTAACTAGCCATCAATTAATTTGCAATCCTATCCTGCAGAAACTGTTTCAGAGAACAGCTGGGAAAAGTGACTATTCAAACCAATTTAAACATAAGCATAATGGGATATTCTTGTAAAGCTTGACAGTGATCCTAAAATGCATATAAATGAATGAGGAAAAAGTAAAAATTTACCTTACAACTAATATTTACCTATAATGTCATAACAAGTTTTAAAACTAGTGTTAAGCACACTTAAAACCAGTACGAATGGTCATCTCGAATGAATGGAAAGGGCCAATGTTGGCAGTTATGCTGTATGAAGGGAATCCAGATTCACTTTTGGGACAGCTGCCTAGTTCAACCTTAATGAGGAACTATGGAGTTTTCTTAAAAATTAGTAATAGAGTTTCTATGTGATCCAGCAATTCCCCAACAAAACACTAATCCACAAGGATATATGGCATATGGCTAACTATGTTCATCTCAGCATATTCAAAAAATAAGATCTGAAAACAACTTGTGTCCAACAACAAATGGGATAGTATAAGTATAGAATACCATTTAGCTATAATAAAGATGAAATCTTGCAGTTTATTGCAACTTGAATAGAATTGAAGTGTGTTATGCTAAGTAAGATCAGAAGAAAAAAGACAATTATGAGATACTTTCACTTGTATGTTGAGTATAAAGAAACAAAACAAATAATTAGAAAATCCACCATGGAAACCTGGGATATTTCCAATGCAACAATGTAATGATGCCACAAAACAGGGAAAGGAAGCCAGAAGGAAGCTTGGAAGAGTGGTCAAGGGGTAATGAAGATACTCTGGGGTAGAGTAGTATGGACAGAATGGCATTTCTTTTCTTAACTCAAAATATTAGTTATGGAACATCAGATTAAAAGTATTTCCCCATAAGACACATTAGTTAACTGATAGTTGGCAACTTTTAAAATGCACATAGCGTAACCCATCAATTGTTCTTTTAAATATCTACCCCCAGAAAATATAAGTATACAAGGATACTCAGATGCTTAGTATAACAACATTTTTGATAATATAAAGGCAAAAGCAACCCAAATCTAACTAGAGCAATTACCAGTGGTGTGCTCATAAGATAGAGTAATAAGTCACAGTTAAGGCAAATAAACTTATAAAACCTTTATCAATACAAATTTTATGTTGATTAATTTCAAGTATAAAATACCAAACATAAAAAGCATCAGCTAATATTAAACACAGTATAACCTACTTCATTATATCCCTAAAACATATAAATATATATTGTAGAAACATATAAAAGAACAAAATGACCATAAAAATACTCTATACTTTACATATATTTATACTATAAATAATTGAAATATACCTTTTTTCAATATGTAATTGAATTGACCCCTAACTATATCTCTAATGTTTTCTTTTACAAAAGAGTTTGCTAACCAGTATCTTTTTTTTACCAGTATCTTAAATACCGTCTAGATACACAGATATTTTTATCCCATTCCTTTTTCATATATTTGATGCATTTCATAACTAAAAATAAAATTGTTTTTAAAAGGACAGATATTTCCATTTAAGTACACTACTCAATCTTAAAGGATTTCACCATAATGAAAAAAAATATTGTATGTGGCTTTTCTCCTCCAGAGATGACCAAGTTCTCCCTTGAACATCTCTCTCTCTCTCTTTCTCTCTCTCTCTCACACACACACACATTTCTCTAAATAAACATAAAGAAAAATGTAACTTGATGTATTGGTGGGTTTATGGTGATCATTTTGCAATATATATATATACATAAAATTATTATGTTGCTTGCATAAAACTAATCTATTTTATGTGTCAGTAGTGTATCATTATAACATTAAATTAACAATATTAAATCATGCCCCAAACAATATGACCAAAGCCAATCCAACAGGATAAACATCCTCATTGAAGAGCTTTATATTTTCCCATGTTTCATAGATATAGAGTGGGAATGATACTAGAAAATATTTCTAGTGTTAATTTTCAAATCAGATTTCAAGTGTATATAGTTAAAATGGATTTTACACACATATAGAATTTAATAATTTTAACAAAAGAAATAGTGTGTCATGTCAGTGAGATAGTATAATAGGTAAATACTTGTGCAAGCCATTTTCTAGATTCAGTTCCCAGCACCCCAGATGGTCTCCTGAGCACTGTGATTAGTAATTCCCAAAGCAGAGCCAGGAATATTCTTGGATGAGGCAAAGGAAAAAGGAAAAAGAAAAAAGATTTGTAGTGACCACAATAGATTCCAGAAATTACATGACAAAATTTGATATCATTCATCAATTTTTCCATATTCCTGAATACTTCATGTCCAGTGATTCACAGTAAGGAGCTAGGGATCTCATAACATCACATTCATTCCTTATCAATTATGAAAGTGGTTTCTTTTGCTGGCTTACAAAGTAATATAACTCCATCCATTTTTTTCTACCTTGCCTTGTTTAATTTTGTTCAACTTGGCATATTATGTCAAAATATGCATATATGCACAGAGCATATTTATGTATAAGAAAAACAGGTTAACTACGAACTAACATCACTTAAAATATCTTTTAATTATTCCAAGTTTATACATTAATATGTTTGTCCTCAGTTTTTTTTGTACATTCATTTGGTTTCCTGGGGTGATCCCACAGACTGTTTCTGTCTGTTTGTTTGTTCTTTAATAATTTAAGCACTGTGGTTATAGAAATATTTGTAGTTGGGTTTCAGTCATAAAAATGGACACTCCCCTTTACTAATGTAACTTTTCCACAACCAATGTCCCCCATTTCCCTCTTCCCCCATCCCCTGCCTGTCTGTGGGACAGGTATTCTATTTCTATCTCTCACTCTCTCTCTTTCTCTCTCTCACTCACTATCAATGTCATGGTAGTTGTCAATGCAGTTATTGCTCTAACTGAGCTCACAGCCCTTTGGATCGCAGAGACTTTGAAAGCAAGAGTTAGCACCTAACTTTGAAAACAGATATGGAATTAGCAGTCAAGTGAGGATGAGATGAAGTTGGGAGGTAAGAAGGAAATGACTCTTTCAAAAAAAAAAAAAGTAAACTCTGGCTTTGTCAATCAATTCATTAGCAATATCAGTCAAATCAATTGTGTGAAAATACAACCTGTTGAATAAATGGGTTGCTTTCTAGTCATGCCTCATAATAAATTCCAGTGTCATTATAGTCTCAGAACTAGTCATCTTCATAAGATTATCCTGTAAATTATACCCAAGAATCAAATATAAAAATCTCTGCTTCAAACTTTTGTTGATCTAAGTAAGAAATGTAAAATAACTAGCTGTGAAAGACACAAAGTAACAGAAGACTAAGTTAAGCATAACCATTAAGCATATATAGTGACATATTACAATAATTGCTACCCTATTATTGGAGAATTAACTGCAAGAATTATTTCAGAATGTAGAACAGATCTTTCTCCTCTCCTTGAAATAAAAGAAAGTCATAATCAGAACAATGTACACTTTTACTGGTCAAGCATTAAACTTCTGTACATTTGTACTGAAGGCATTAGAGTCTAATTTTTCCCTTTGCTCCTGACCATTCCATGCCATCATTCATGCAAAGAAACATTTCAGCATCTGATGCTGCTCAAACTCAGTAAAAAATTATAGTTTATTGGACCAAGCGTGCCACACAGAGCTTAATTCTAAATATCAGTATTACACTGTCATTTTGTTTTCCTTCCCTTTGTAATAAATAATTCTACATTAATCTCTCATGTGACTTATCCAGTACTCCTCCCTTCTCAGACAGCTCCTAGAACTCCCATCAAAACTGTCTTCTTCACTTTACAACTACCTTGAAATTGATCATTTTAATATACTCTGCTTTGAGTATGGTAGCATACTCTTTTAAAATATATATATATATGTACAGGGTAAGCTCCTCAGATGGAAAATTATTTAATTGATAGTAACATCTGACTGTGCATTTAAGGCTGTGTGAAACAGGAGCAGCCTGACATTGTATGAATAGGAAAATGAGAGCGTGTTAAAAAAGGCTTGACAGTAAGAATGAAAGAATGAAGATTCAACTTAAGCTGTTGAAAGCCTAACAAGATAAAGACAGGCAGGAAAGAGTCTCCTTAAATGTGATGAAATAAGGCCTGAAGGGGATGGAATGATAGAGAGATTGACGAGAATACACTTTGAAACAGAAGACAAATGTGTTCAACCTGACAGTAACATGTGGTTAAATTAATCAAAGTACCCATAGCTTTAAACAGTAGGAAAGAATATAGATTTACACAGCAATCATCTTGGACGGTCAGAGGGAAATTTGAGATATACCAAAGAGGCAGAGCTTTTCGGAGAAAAGCATTGTTATGACTGTACAGCCATCTCAACGTGTAACCGTGACTACTGACCATGTCCCCAACTTCTCTGCTTTCTGGGTGTTTTATTTCCTCCACTTTAAAATGTAAAACTGGGGACAAATAGTAGTTCTCATTCCCAAAGGGACTATTTCATTTTATGTGATTTTGTTCTTGCGATTTGTAATGATGAATTTTTTAGGGAGGAAATTTTCAAAGAGGAAGTCTGTTTGGTAAAAATAACACAGGCAGATTATACTCAATGGCTTCCAAAGGCCTGGTCTTGCCCATTACTAAGCCAGGTATTTGCTTACTCTTGATCCAAGCACTGTGCCATGCAAAAATGCTTGTCACCAAGATGGCCCAAGCTTTTATCCCATGGACACAGAATAAGTAAAGAGAAATTAAAATAAGTTTTTCAAAGTAGTCTCAAGGATAAAAAAAAATAAATGAATCAGTCTTTTTTTTTTTTTGGTCACACCCAGCAGTGCTCAGGGGTTACTCCTGGCTCCATGCTCAGAAATTGCTCCTGGCAGGCACGGGGGACCATATGGGGCACCGGGATTCGAACCGATGACCTTTTGCATGAAAGGTAAACGCCTTACCTCCATGCTATCTCCCGGGCCCCATGAATTAGTCTTAAACTATCTAATATGTCCAGTTAATCACAGCAACCCTTTCTGAATAGATTCATCACCAAAGTTTGGTTATACCTCATAAATATCCTCCTCTTATCTCTCTACATTAACTAAAAGCTTAATCTTTGAAAACAGTTATCAGGAGAATATAAAGGACAGTGACAAATCCTTCTGCCTCTATATTTTATAAAACCTCCTGGTTTAGTGATTCTGAACCCTCTGTCTACTCAGCACACTCCATACTTCAAATTAGATGCAGTGCCTTTCTAAGAAGAAAAGTTTTCTTTCTACAGTAAGCTGTTCCACGCATGGTACTTTTTATCTTCCACCTTGATCTCATTAAAAAAATCAATAAATGGGGGTCCGGGCGGTGGCGCTGGAGGTAAAAGTGCCTGCCTTGCCTGCGCTAGCCTAGGATGGACCACAGTTCAATCCCCCGGTTCCCCATATGGTCCCCCAAGCCAGGAGCGACTTCTGAGCACATAGTCAGGAGTAACCCCGGAGTGTCACTAGGTGTGGCCCAAAAACCAAAAAAAAATAATCAATAATTACAATAAAAAGAAAAAAGAATTAATTTTAAAGGCAATAGTAAGGATAAATAGAACACTATTATGATAGTAAGGATGGAGAAAATATTATTTAAAACTCATATCCAGAAAAAAAAAGTCCTTCCTTTTGAGACCTTTTACACCTATAAGGTAAATTCAGAAAAGACACTTGGTCACTGTGCTTCTATTAGTCCTTCATATGGTTGAGGACAGTTGTTAAGTCACCTGTAAACCTTCTCAATACCAGAAATCCTGATTCCATTCATCTTTTTTCATCAGTGCTGTTTTCCAACCCGTTAATCATTTTCATTGCTCTCCCCTGGACCCTATCCAAGTTCTCCACGTATCTTTAAGCTTCTGTGAATTATGTGACCGTTTTATAGCTTTGATAAGCCTGGGTAGTGAAAGAGGTAGAATCTCATCACAACAGACTATAAATGTATAAGGAGGCCCAAGAATGGAAGAATGGATATTGAAAATATCCAAAAATTTTAATGCAAGTATGTTATTCATGGAAATATTTATTCCTTTGTAGTTATTTATTTTAAAAATGTGCTAAAGTATTCTGCACTACAATTAGAGTCTATTTCACATGGATGCCTTGAGAGTGCCATCCTAGCCTTGTCCTTTTAGGAAATAGGAATAAAACATTTCTATATTTCTCAAAAAAAATTACTTGTTTATTGGCTTAATGCCTGGAAATAGCCTTTTCATTGTAAAAAAAATAAATGATAAAAAACACATAAAATAGAGAGTCATCCAATTGATTTTCTGATATTCATTTTTTTTTAGATCTTTTCTAAATGAGGCTAAAAAATACCTGATTCTGAAAAATCTGAGAGAGGATTCTGCTCTCATCGTTAGACTATGAACCAATCACTGACAAAAGATTTTCAGTCACCAAGTCATTAGACAGGTTGGACTTATTGGGAGGTAGCAAGACTTAGTTATAGTGATTGGTGGTGGTCCACTTACAAGCTAGGAATCTTCAGAAAATTAGTGAATTTTTTAGTCTCTGGGACAATAATACAACTGTAGCATGGACAAATAATATTTTATGAGACCAGCATTTGTCACATAATGAGAAGAATGACAATGGGGTTTAGAGTCAAATGATGATCACAGAGAGTAAACAGACACATGCAAATATTTTTCTTGGTCGTGTACTTATTATATGGTTGCTTCATTACACAAGATAAAGCACTGTGGTTGTAGGGGGGAAATAAAGCTAAGAAAATGTGTGTTGTGCCTATGAATATTGCAGCTTTATTTACAATAACCAAAATCTAGAAACAACCCAAATGACCAACAACAGGTAATTGGTTAAAGTGGTGCATATACACAATGGAATACTATGTAGCCATCAGGAAAAATGAAGTCTTGAAATCTTCCTATACATGGATGGACATGGAAACTATTCTGATGAGGGAAATAAGTCGGAGGGAGAGAGATAGACACAGAATAGTCTCACTTATCTGTATTTAAGAAAAATATAAGGTAGTATGGTAATAATACCCAGAGACAATAGAGATGAAGTTTGAAAGGACCAGTCCATGCTATAAATTGAAGCTTACCACTAAGTTTGGTAAATGCAGTTAGAAAAATAACTACACCAACAAATATCATGATAATGATAATGAGTGAGAAAAATAGAATGTCTGTCTTAAAGACAGGCAGTGGGTGGTGAATGAGAGAGATGAGAGGTATTGATGGTGGGAAGGTTGATGGTGAAGAGGGGTGTCATTTTTATGACTGAAACCCAACTATAAATGTTTGTAATAGTGGCGCTTAAATAAAGATATTAATTTAAGAAAATAAAGAAAAGAAAATGTATGGTGGTCAATGGCAGAATATTTTATTACCCAAAGCATGTTGAGGATCCCCAAGCTAAGGGACTTAACCAGAACTCAGCAGGTAGTCACCTTTACAAGCTTTCAAGATTCAGTTGAAGTAAAAGATCACACCCATCTTTGGAAATATGTTCCCATGTTAGAATCAGACATGCATTTGGAAATTATTATTATACTTTTTTTGAGCATTTTGGTTATAAAACATTTGTGGTGTTTGTAACCTACAAGAAGTATTTCCTAAAATTTGTTAAAACTGTCTCTTTATCCATAACTCATTTTTAAGATCAAGTGAATTGTCAAGTTAATATGTTTTGCAGGAAGTCAATTTGGTTACTTCCTTAAAGAGAATTCTGCTCTTCTCAGGGTTATCAGCACAGGGCTGCTCTGGCTTCTCATGCCAGGTGCCCTTCCTGACTAACCATTTCCCCTGGGGACAAAGATAACCCGTCAATGACTCCAAATTCTTTTCTTTAGTATCTGATTCCATCTTCATCATAAAACCTTTCCTTGAACATGGCTGTACCTAAGTATTTACATATCTTTGTTTAGTTCTATAATCCTAAACTGGCTTTTGATTGAACTCCAGTGGAAAAATCTAACTCATGCAACAATCCAAAGGAAAATACTGGTGTTTCTTGATTCTGTTTTCTGAACATACTGTACTCAAAGTTATTTACAAGCAATGACTATTTAAAATATTTCTTTGAGAGCCAGATAAAATAGGTGAGAGTCCATTAAACACAGCCAATCATGTACGCTTACAAGATTTGTCCTTTCTTTATTTAAACCCCTACCTTCTTTTCACTGCCTCTATGTCTACCCCATCACCTCAACAACCAAAACTCTATAAATTTATTTCATGTTAAAATGGGTAATATATTTCCTTAATCATTTTCAATGTGAGATTATTATTTCTTTCATGGAAGTATTGTGTTTCCTACTTTCTAATTCACATTTGACTTCTCCTTCCTCCTTATTTCTCTCCTGCTGTCAGCAGACAATTCCATTTGTTTCTCCCCTTGCTATTTTATGCTTGCATTCCTATTGCCACAACTTAAATCATGTCCTTATATTTAATTTTAATGTTTTCTTTGCAATTGCCAGCTATTTTTCCCAACCTCTATTTTCCTCTGTCACCATTCATTTTGCATAATTTGCCAAATAAAGTATCTTAAAACATAATTCTGATTCTATCTCTTGACATTTCAGACATTCCAATGATTCCCCATTATGTCTAAAGCTCAACGCATACAAGGCCGATGGTTTGTTGAATGAATCAGTACAAAAAATCTATTTGTGGGATTTTAAAAATAACTCACTATTTAATAAAAATATTTAATAAAAAATATCCCCCCAAAAAAGAAATTTTAATTTATATTTTATTGTTTGTGGCCTAGGAAATGTTTGACTTATAGCAGGTAAAGCAGGTGGTAAAAGGAGTTATTCTATTCCATTTTCATACTTTTAATTTCTTCAGATCTCAAGTGAATATGGCCACTTATTTTAGTTCTTTTTATAGAGGCTTTTTGAGTGGTGCTGGAAGTAGAGAGCAGGGGCAGGATTGAATTTTCTTTTGGGAGGGAGGGGTTTGGGTCACACCTGGCAGCGCTCAGGGGTTACTCCTGGCACTATGCTCAGAAATTGCCCCTGGCAGACATAGGGGACCATATGAGATGCCAGGATTCGAACCGCCATCCTTCAGCATGAAAGGCAAAACTCCTTACCTCCATGCTATCTCTCCAGCCCCAGGATTGAATTTTCAATGTTTGGAACTAAGTATCTGAGCCACTCTACTTAGCAATGCTCAAGAGCCTCCAGGGTTATATTGGGCCCTACGTTGTAGATCATGCAGAGCCAGGAATAAACCCCCATCTCATTGAAATGGCTTTTCAGTTCTCGTTCAGTTTCTTGAGGTATTACAAATAATCACTATTGATTATTTTTCTTTAAAAAAAAAAAACATTGGGGTTGGCCACACCCATTGACACTCAGGGGTTACTCCTGGGCATCTGCTCAGAAAACGTCCAGGTTTGGGGGACCATATGGGATGCTGGAGGATTGAACCTCAGTCCTTCCAGAGCCAGTCACATGCAAGGAAAATGCCCTACACCTGTGCCACAGCTCCAGCTCCATTTTTATAAATATTTCATCTGCTTAAAATTTAAACTTTAAAGTTTAGAGAGACAGAATACACAGTGTGCTTATTGTTCTCAATCATTTATTCCATTTCAGTTCAATGTAGATTAGACATATCATATCCTAAGTTAATTTAAAAAAAAAGGCATCTCAAAAATCATTTTATCTTTGTGGGAAATGTATATATATTTTAGGCATACCAGGTAATTCTCAGGTGTTACTTTGAGCTCTGTGTTCAGGGTTTGCTCTAGGCAGTTTTCAGGAGACCATGTGGTGCCAGAAGTCCAGGCTTCCCATAAACAAAGCAATTCCTTACTTACTGAACTATCTATTCAATACAGTAAAAATTTTGGTTGGTCTTAATTGTCTATATTCTGCTGCACTCAGGGGATATGCTGGGCTCTATGTTCAGGGTTCTATCACTCCTGGTATTGCTCACATCATATGATGGTGAAGCTTGAGCTCAGGTCTGCATGTAATGTATGTGTTAAGCCCACTGACACTAACATTTATTTTTAATCCCATGAAATATAACAGACAAAAATGATACACCCATGTGTTCAAATCATTAAAAGTCAAAAAAGTTAGCTATGAAACATTTGTAACTGCAATCTTGTTCTAAGGCAAAGAGAATGTTGTCTATGGTCCTTGGAAATAAAGAAAATCTGTAACAATTAAGGGTCTTCAATTTATGGATGCCACAACTAGACAGTAGTACTCATATAGCAAAGGGCCAAACATATACCACACATGACCCAAGCACCTTACATGAAGTTAAAACGGCAACCCCATTCCCAGCTTCTGAACAGAGGGAAATTTTAATCACTGCCTTATGGGTTCAGTACAGTGAAAATAGTTATTGAATTGCTACACAATGAGAAATCTGTTTGAAAGAAATCCCACTCAAGATGAACTAATAAAACACAAATTCACAAAGGAAAAGCAACACTATAAAATATAATAAATAAGTTTATGGATGGAGAAATTTATACAAAGATACAGAAATAGAAAAACCTGAAATAATGTTTATAAAAGGCATTTCAAATTCTAAAAGAGAAAGGGTTGATATTAGTAACACAAAAGTGGAATTAGGGAATGGAGTAATAGCGGATAGGGCCTTTGTCTTACATATGGCTGGCGTCCCATGTCTCCTGAACCTGCCAAGAGTGATTCCTGAGTGCAGAGCCAGGAGTGACCCTGAGTGCCACCAGGTAAGGCCCAAGAAAAATAAACCAAAAAAGTGGAATAAAAAAATGAGAAAAATAATTATATCAAAAAAAAAAACAATGAAAATTCTTTCGATTAAA
>PVKC010000007.1:76622-119570 GCA_004027635.1 Crocidura indochinensis
TTTTTTTTTTTTTTTTTTTTTTTTTTTTTTTTTGGTTTTTGGGCCACACCCGGTGACGCTCGAGGGTTACTCCTGGCTATGCGCTCAACAGTCGCTCCTGGCAGGCACAAGGCAGGGGAGGCACCTTACCTCCAAAGATAATCTCTAAGTTAAACAACTATCAGTTTGGAATTGTAAGGGTTTTGTGAGTAGAGATCTATTTCCTACTCCGCATCTTGGAAAAACACTTTGTTCACCTTATTTGTCCAGCAAATTTGCATGGGATGGGCAAGGAAATGATAGAGTACAACAGGGTTTGTATCTATGTTGATGAAACTATTTTGAATCCATCTCTATATCACACTTTACAGTGATCTGAAAAATGGCGTGTTTTTACTAAATTTTCCATAAGGAATATGATTTTCTGCATCACTGGCAAGCAATCAAAAAATGTTCATTCCCAAGAGATAAAATAATGGATACGTCTGCCTTAAAAATAGGAACAAGTCTGGGCAGCGGGGCTACACACATATCCCAAACTGAGACCATTTGCATCACATGAATAAACTGTAAGTAGCTTCAAAAACTTCTGTCCAGATGATCCAACCTCACCTTTGTAGCAACTCTTCTGTTATCATGGGAATTGACGATGTAGAAGGCAGGAGGAAAAAGGGGCAAGTCTCTGGCAGGGAATTATGCCACAAGCCATACCCTAAGGAATAATGTTACTTTCCTTGATTTTTATTCATTCCTTTTCATTTTTTTTATTTATTTATTTTTGGGTTTTGGGGTCACATCAGGCAGCATTCACAGGGTACTCCTGGCTCCATGCTCAGAAATCACTCCTGGCAGGCTGAGGGGACCATATGGGATGCCGGGATTTGAACCTATGACCTTCTTCATGAAAGCCAACGCCTTACCTCCATGCTATCTCTTAAGCTCCCTTTTCATTTTATTTCATTTAATCATAATTCATTGACTCTGGTATATATGCCCCAATTTCTAGGCTCTAAGAACCACCACCTCCCACAAGGTCATCAGTCTAGGCAAAGAGCAATCTTCATTAATTAATAAAAGCAATATTCAATAACTATATGAAATAAATATTATAACCACTATTTTATAGAAAAGGATATTAAGGTTCAGGCCTTAACAGGTGACAGAGTTGGTATATGAACTTCAATTTGACTCTAAACATGAGAATTTTTTCCTACCATATCATTCTACCTTCTGGAGTCTTTTTTTTTTAGGTGCACTTACACTTCTGAGAATAAAGTGATTATATAGACATTCTCTTCCATATTCCAACTAAGCACCATTCTTAGCTGAATATTTGTCTATATGAAGTTAATTTGAGCCTAATAGCTTAAAATTTGAAAAAACTGGCCACCACAGAAGTAATATCATTCATTAAACACTACAGAAGAACTCTCTTTGTAGCAATATTTTGCAATCCGCACTGATCCTTGTGAAAATAAATACTAAGACCACATAGTGTTTTTAAATGCCAATTTTTGAAAATATTTAAAGTACTTTTCAATCTTTGTATTTGCTTAAGAAACAATTTTTTGAAATATTATAAACTAACTTAAGGAAGTATCACTTAAATATTCTAACTTCCTTCTTACCCGCCCCCCAGATCTGGCATCTTAAAATACACATCACATAAAATACACATAGAGATAGTGAAGCAGGTAGAGAGCTTACTTTGCCCTTGGCCAGTGAGAGTTAAATCCTGAAACATATATGATACACCGAACACTGACAGGAGTTATTCCTGAATTAAGAACCAGGAGTAAGGCCCGAGTATTGCTAGGTTTGGCCCAAAACAAACAAACAAAAGTATTCATTAACTCTAAGGATAAACTCAAATACCATTTGAGCTCTAATTTTAGTGTTCAAAGTCTCATTACACACAAATACCATTTGAACACTAAAATAGTGTTTATAGTTTAATTAAACAAAGTGGAAAAAAGGGTTATATAAAATCCAAGTACTTTCAATGTAACATCTTTTTACCATTTCCTAAACAGTCTTGTGCTAATTGTACAATGATTTGATTCACAAAGGTAAAAAATAATAAAAATAGAGAACTTACCCTAGGCATTAGAACCATTGTGCAAGCTCAAGAGTCCATATGAGGTTGGTTTAGTTCAACCTCTTCTTTTTTTGAGATTTTTTTGGGGGGGTGCCCACACCCAATGATGCTCATGGGTTACTCCTGGCTATATGCTCAGAAATCACTCCTGGCTTGGGGAACATATGGGATGCTGGGATTGAACCAGGTCCATCCTGGATGGGTCGTGTGCAAGGCAAACACCCTACTGCTTGCTGTGCTATCACTCTGACCCTTAGAATTAACCTCCTAATTCTCATTTAGAGTTACAAATCCCCCTTTATAGTTTGTTTACCCTAATAATTCATAACATTTTTGTGTATTCCAAATTTAGTTACATATGAATAGCTTCCTGGGGAATCTAGTATTATACTTAGGCCAATTCGTAGAGGGAAGGCTCACCAAAGAATTTCGGACACTTCTTGCTTATGATAATGTAAAACATTTGAAATAGATAACCCCCGACTTTAAAAAAAAATAGCACCAGTAGGCAATAAATACTGAAGGCAAATAAAAAAGTAAGATGTTATATATTTTATTTAATTAGCAATAAGAACTTTTACTTTATGTCAGACATCAATTCATACTCTTAAGATTTTGTGAGTGTGTTCTAAAAAACAAAAACATGGACTTAGTTAATGAAAAGATGGAGTGTAGACCAGAATAAAAACTAGAAATATGTCTATCTCTAAATCAGTTAAAAATAATTACTTGTCATTATGAAAACAGTCTAGATAAAATCAGTTAATGGACAAAGCAAACACCTAACATAACATGGATCACACTAAAAAAAAACAAACAAACAAAACAAAAAAAAAAACAAAAAACAAAAAAAAAACCTCAGAAACAATTACTGCTTATCATTGCCTTGGCAGGATGCTCCAAAGAAACCAAGGACTGAGTAAGTAAAGAGAACACTGTCATCTCCAAATCCTAGACTATTTCCAGATGAGGTCTCTAACATTGGGAGAAATAGAGCTTGGAAATCTTGCCCAGATGTTAAATTTCAGTGAGAGATTATCAATAGTTAGGTACATAATTTTTTTAGTTTCATTTATAAAGTATTCAAGGTTAATCTAAGTTGGTTGTTTTGTTCTAATTTTAAGAAGATTGTCATTTTTGTTGTATCTGTAAACATGTGTGTCATAGGCAAGTAGACCGTTTAAGGTAAAGGGAAATATTGTTCATTCATTGTGGGACAGTTATATAGAGAAGAAAATATCTTTTAGGGTTTATACAAATAAACCTCTCTTCAACTCTGGCCTTATGTGGATATGGTAACCCAGCCCTTAAATTCAAATCCCTAGATACATTGATACATGTGTGCTGTATTTTTCACTTCAAATTTTTCATATCTTTGACAGCTTCACCTTTTTGTTTTCTTTCCTGTTTGGAGTCACACCCTGGCTGTCTGTCAGGGATCACTTCCAGAAGTACACAAGAAATGTACAATATGCAGCACCAGGAATCTAATCAGGGTTAGCTGCATGCAAGACAAGAGCATTACCCACTATGCTTTCTTTCTGAGCCCCAGATTCATATTTTATAGACATTCTCAGAGGAATTCCAAAATGTCTCCATTTTAAACTTGACAGCCAGAGTGATAATCTTGACTCTGTTTCCTTTGTACCATAAAAAATTAATTTGTACAATAAGAAATTCAAAAATTAATAAATAGCAACTGGTCTCTCAAAATTAAAAACAAGTTTAAAGGTAAAAAATTATTTAGAGCCGAAGAGTTAGTACAATGGGTAGAAAACTTGCCTTGTACACGGTCAACTCAGGTTTGATCCTTGGCATTACATATGGTCCCCTAAGCACCACTGGGTATAGCCCTCCAAAGAAAACTTGTCTAGTTTTAAAAAAAATTGCTTTGATCTACACTGTCATAAAATCACAGTCATAATATTAAATTGGACCATCTAAAAACACCCTATTGTGTGTGGTAATTGATAGCTATATACAATTGAATTAAATTGGCCAGTAAGTAACTATTTCCCAATGTCAAGGTTACAAATTAATCCTATACTAAAAATAATATGATTTTGATATCATGCAAACCTACAATTTAGTGTTTAAATCTTAGCAAAGTCTCTGCTTTTTGGAAGAACTCATAAGGAAACCCAGGGAAAGGAGACCAATATGTTTCTTAATCCACTACCACCTGCCTACTTAGCTGAGAAATACATCAAGGCTACTTGGGCTTTAAAAAGTAGGGACTCAAGGCCAAAGCGAAAGCACAGTGGGTAGGTTGTTTGATTTGCACATGGCTGACCCAGATTCAATCCCTGGCATCCCTGCCAGGAGTGATTCTTGAACACAGAGCCAGGAATAACCCCTGAGCATACCTGGGTGTGGCTCAAAAACAAAACAACAAAAAGCAGTGACTCAGACATGAATCATAAGTGTCATTGTTATACTTGCCATGGCAAGTTATTTTATAGATATTTCTTAAATATGTACAAACAATAGTAAGATTGCTGAACTTTGGAACATCTGTTTTCTTTTCTTGTAGAAGAGTCAGCCATAGGTGGATGTTACATTCTAAATGGCAGTAGATTACCCTCTGGATGGTGTGTGAATTCATGAATTCTACATCTGTATTGAACAGATTGCTATCATTAAGAAAATAAAGCATTTGTCTATCATGGCTGTATAGGGACCAAGCATACTACTCTAAAAATCAGTTACCTGTATGTGCTAGGTTAACCCAGAAAAGTAAGGCAGCTCCTAATCTAGAGTTTCTAGTCATATTATTAGTGGAAGTGTAGTGATAGCAGTTAATCAGAGAGATAGAAACAAGAAGGAAAAACATAATAGAAGTATAGATGTAGTTGACATAAGCCATTATTGCAGAAAGAAAACAAAATTAAAAAAGCTTAGTAAATATCAGTTTTCTCTGATGTGTAACAACTACATAGCATTTGTTCCTATTTTATAAGTAGAGTTCTAGTGTTCTAGAACTAAGATATCTTAGAAACACTAAGATAGTGTTTCTAGTAGTTGAATTGTTTCAAATTCCACACAGTTCACAGTTATAAAGATCCAGTTCATCCAGATTTTGAATAATGAAAGCACAGAATACTGGGTAACAGAGAGATTAAAGAGTTAAAGCATATGTCTTGAATGCAATCAATTCCAGTTCAATTCCTGGTACTACATGCCATCCTACATGCACAAGGTACAGCTCTGGATACCCAAGCGTTGCCAATGACCTGGATAATCCTTAGCATTTGGGGGCTTGAACAGCACCAATCCTGGGACTGCTTGATTAAGAATCACTATAAGAGGCCCTCAAGATTCTTAAACAATTCTTAGAAGGTGATAGATAGATAGATAGATAGATAGATAGATAGATAGATAGATAGATAGATAGATAGATAGATAGATAGATGATAGATAGATAGATAGATAGATAGATAGATAGATAGATAGATAGATAGATAGATAGATAGATAGATAGAGATAAATTAGATGGATGGATAGACAGATGGTTGATAGATAAATAGATAATATGTTTCTTAATTATTTTGATCTAATTATCTACACTTAAAAGATTTCCCTCAAAATGTGACTGTAGGGCTAGAGAGACGGCATAGCAGCTAGAATGCTTGGCGTGCATACCACTAAACCAGACTCAGTTCTCAGAAGCATCACCAAGACTGATTCATGACTCTAGAGCCAGGAGTAAACCCTAAGCACTTGGGTTGTTGGCAAAAAAAAAAAAAGAAAAGATAATACTATAATTTTTAATGGTCATCACTGGGAGAAAGTAGAGTCTATTTTTAAAAAATATTCATTCAAAAGATGATATCACTTATATATGGTAATTAGAATTACTAGATAGTTGAATACAATGAGTACTGTATTTTCTGTCTATAAGACACACCTGACCATAAGATCCACATAGTTTTTGATGCTCTTCTACCCTGCACTCAGGCTTCAGCTCCAAGTGGCATTCACTCCATAAGATGCACTTTTGGGGGGAAAAGTGTGTTTTACAGTACAAAAACTATGGTAATTTTGTAAATCACAGTGCTTTATGATAAACTTTTTAAAATTTTTTTAACTTTTTTAAAATTTTAAGCCAGTTTATTTTTATAAATGTTAAATCAAAGTTGATGATTATTGTATTAAGTAGAAAAGCACTAAAAGTAAGTTTCCTTCCAGACCAGACCAGGCAGTTCCCATGTGGAATCACACTAATGCATGGGTGCTCAAGGTGAAGGATAAAAGGAAGACCTAGCAGGGTCCATGGCTTCTCCAAGGCCTTATCCTTTATAAATTTCAAAACCTTTTTTTAATGGATAAGGGAAGATAGTCAAATGCAATAGCATTTCAGAGGAAATTTACCACCAAAATCTAACACTACTAGTATTATTTTCCCTTAAGGGAGACTCCACTTGTCTCTGGAAAAAAAAAAAAAAGAAAGAAAGAAAAACTAGATTTATTTACCCTTTCTAGATCAGATACTGAGCTCTAGACTACAAATATGGAAACTAAAAGACTAGATTTTTTTCTGCTCCTGCCTTAGAATAAATTTACCTAGGCAAGACCCAGAAGCATAATGGATTCATGCGTACATATTCCAAAACTTCTTTTATTATTTATACAATGGAAGAAATATTCCAGCCAGAACCAAGAAGGGTTCTGAGATTAGCAAATAAAAATGCAAGACCCCTAGGGAAATTTAAATATCAATAAACAAAAAAATTTTAGTCAAATGTACCTCATATATTGTATGAGGTATAGATATGCTAAAAACATATATATGTGTGTATGCTTATATCCATTGTGGATATATAAATGAATAATGTTTTATTTCTTATCAAAAATTCAAATTTAACTGGGAAGTCTGGTTTTGATTTTTGGGGGGGGGGGCACACCTGGCAGTGCTCAGAGGTTACTACTGACTCTGGAGACAGGAATAGCTCTTGGGAGCCTTGGGAAACCATATGAGATGACAAAGAAGCAGCGTGGGTGCTTGCAAATTTCAAGCTCCCATAATCATTCCATCCCCTAACTGGACATTCTACATTTTAACTGGTAACCCTTGTTCTAAAAATTATCTATAAAAATTTTCTCTTGGAGCCAAATATTAACACAAGAGGAATGTGTGAATGTATAGTCTGAAGTTTTTTATGTGTACAGAGTTCTGCAGATAGTACTATGCTTACTTTACAACTTTTCTGTGAGGAAGGACCAAAGTCCTTAATCCTCATTTTACAAGGTAGAGTCTGAGTTAAAGAATTTCACATTAAAAAGAAAAAGTCAAAGCTCTGGGATTCACATTAAAATGCCCCCGTATTTTGTATGGGGATCTGTAAATCGCAACACTAAACAAACGTAAGAGCAGAAAAAATTTAAGAGAGTGGCTAGAATGCATTGCTTTAACACAAAAAGAACCTGGGTGCAAGGTCCTTCATTTTCACACCTAAGTAAGCTATCATCTGCTTTGTTCTTCATAGGCTGAGTGAGTGTGACTATTAAGAAATGAAAAATGAGCTTATATTTGGTCAGTATGTTTGGATTTGATGTACTTTGCAATTCAAGAAACCAATATCAGCTCAGTCCTTTTAGCACTGGAACCCAGATACCACCATGATTTAACTATGCTGGCAAGTTTAAGAGTAAGTTATGGAATAATTATTTATGACCTCTAATGCTTTAATTTTCTGATAACTAGCTTTATTTCTAAATCTTTTCATGAGAGCTTTATTTCACTCTACATTTTTTTCATTCTAATATAAGTACTGAAATGAGGAGAACCTAAGTGTATAATCATGTATACAAAACTTATGTACCCTAAAGAAGAGTTAATCTTGTTAGCATTCACCGCCCCATACCTGTTATCTTATTTTCTACCTCCATGTAGTTATCGTCTGATGAACTCTTCCATTAGAAATTTATAGAGTAAAACCTCATACTTCTTGTTTTACCACCAACAACACCACCTCCCAAAACTCAATATTGTGGTGTTAATCTCCAACTGCTAAAATATTTTTACTTCAAATCTTTCTCTATTCTACCTCAAGACAAATGTTCAGCAATATTTGCCACATTAAAAGAAATTAGCTTATGTAGGGTATAGGGAAGAAAATGTAGGCAAAACACACACTCCATGAAATTGAGACTAAAGGCATCTTCATGGAGGAAACAACACAGTCCAAACAAATGGAAACAAGATAAACAAATAGGAGTACATTAAACTGAGAAGCTTCTGTTCTTCAAAGAAAACAGTGACTGGGATATAAAGACTACCCACAGAATGGGAAAAACTATTCACTTGGTACCCATCAGATAATCAGCTAATATCTAAGATATACAAGATACTGACAGAACTTAATAAGAAAAAAATTCTAACTCCATCAAAAATGGGAAGAAGAAATGAACAAACATTTCCTCAAAGAAGAAAGACAGATGGTCAAAAGGTACATGAAAAAACACTCGCATCACTTATCATCAGGGAAATGCAAATCAAAACAACATTGAGTTATCATCTCACACCACTAAGACTAGCATATATCACAAACAAAAAGGACAACTAGCACTGACATGGATTTGGGAAGAAAGGAATTCTCATTCACTGCTGGTGGAATGCTGTCTAGTTCAGCCTCTCTGGAAAACAATAAATATATTCCTTAAAAAATTGGAAATTGGTCTCTCATATGATTCATCAATACCACTCATAGAGATACACCCTAGGAACACAAAAACACAATGCAAACATGCCCTCTGCACTTCTATGTTCATTGCACCTCTATTTACAATAGCCAGAATCTGGAAACAATCCAGATGCCCGTTAACAGATGAGTGGCTGAAGAAACTGTGGTACATACACACAATAAATTACTATGCAGTTGTCAGTAAAAATTAAATCATGAAATTTGTCTATATGTGGAGGGAGATGGAAGCTATTATGCTGAGTGAAATGAGTCAGAGGGAGAGAGAGAGACATAGGATAGTCTTACTCATTTGTGGAATTTAAGAAAAATTATGGTAATAATCCCCAGAGTCAATAGAGATGCGGTTTGAAAAGACCAGTTCATGATATGAAGTTGACAAAGTTTGATGAGTGCAGTTAGAGAAATAACTACAATTAACAACTACCATGACAATGATAGTAATAGAGAGAGAGAAATAGAATGCCTGCCTGGAAAACAGACAGGAAGTGGGAGAGGAGAGACATGGGAGGCATTGATGGAGGGAAAATTGCACTAGTGAAGAGGGGTGTACATTTATGACTGAAACCCAATTATGATCATGTTTATATTATGCGATCAAATAAATAATTAAAAAAGAAATTAATTGAGTTTTTAATATCACATAAAAATAATATTTCTCATATGTTTATTCATTTTTAGAAGCTATCAAGAAGTTAACAATGCCAGTGTTAACTATCTGGGAAGAAGATTATTGTCAGGAATTCCAGGGTGTTCCAAAGCTGTGGCAAGAAAGTCCAGAGATTATTATTGGGTAATGACGTTGGAAATAAAACAGTATCTGGTATTATAGTATTGAGCTATTAGAGTAGAGAATCAATTCAAGAAGACAAGTAAAATTTATATACTTTATTGATTTCAAATTTTACATGCTCCGCTATATGAGTAAATCTTTTGTAGTAATTCTAAAGCTTTGAAACATTGTAAATAACAGGGACTATGGGGAGTTCAGAACAGCCATTTTTTTTTCATACAGAAAGGATGAATAAATAGTAGAAGAAATTGGGATAATGAAATACCTTAATGCTAACTTAAGTCAAGCCTAGAATGGAATTTGGGTCCCCAAAGAGTGAGCATGTATCAGGTAGTAGAGTAATTCCTGGTAGCATTGTACTTAAGGAAAAGCATAATTAAATTGATCCTATTGTATTACATAAATCCAACATATCCTGTATAAACTCAGAAACAGGTGGCTCTTTGTAAAAAAAAAAAGTAGCTGACTATTAACCAATAGAAGTGAAGTGTTTTATTTTTCAAAGATAAACAAATACTTGGGAGGAAAACACTGAAACAATAGTTGACTCAGGATTCCATAATCAAACAGCAGATTGGATTTGAAAATACCCCCCGCACATTCAAAGTACCTAATTCTAAGAACCTTTTGAGTAATGGAGGAATCTGTTTCCAGAAATACATTTGAGTAAGCTAGTCAGAATTCTAGACCCTGTCACCTTTATGAAAAATAATTCAGGCTTGGTAATTTATAATAATCGTATTCATGACATAGAAAATGACAAAGATGAAAGGGTGGGAAGAGTTTTATATTTATAATGCAGTGAGCCTGACTGACACATAAGAAAACATTTTGACATATACAAGCGTGAACAGCAAATCTGTCCATTGATTCAGAAGCCACACATTTACTTTATAAAGCCTGACCCAATAAATGAGGATCAAAATCCTAAGTAGTAAAGTCCATAAAATTCTAAGGTGAATTATCACCAATCCCATACATTCTGTCATGCACTCACAAGTAAAGATTTCAACTAAATATATAACTGCCAATAATACTATAATCTTTTATTGTTGCACCTATACGATTCTTTTCTTTTCTTGAAACCACTGTGATCTACAAAGTCCTTCATAGTTGAATTTCAGTATACAGTGAGTCAGGGCCATTTCCAACACCAGTGTTAACTTCCCTCCACCAATGAACCCAGATTGTATCTTATACCACCACTCTTTGCACCCTGGCCTGCCAGTATAACAGGCCCATTTAAGTTTAGATTGCTAAAGGTTTTTTTTATCCACCAATGCATCTGAGACCACTTGGTCCCTGACCCCCAGCCTTTCTCTTTTTCCCTTCTTCTTAGTTTTATAGAAAAATGCAGAGATATGTAAGCAAATAAAGTAATCTATGCCCCAAGGGGGGGCGGAGTCAAGTGGTCTCACAAGAACTGGTTGAGAAAAAATAAGGGCAGATCTAAATATCCAAGTTAAATTCAATGACAATAGAATTGAGAGACCTTAACTTTAAGAATCTAAACTTAGGTGCCCAGGAGATAGCATGGAGGCAAGGTGTTTGTCTTTCATGCAAAAGGTCATCGGTTCGAATCCCGGTGCCCCATATGGTCCCCCGTGCCTGCCAGGAGCAATTTCTGAGCATGGAGCCAGGAGTAACCCCTGAGCACTGCCGGGTGTGACCCAAAAACAAAAACAAAAACAAAACAAAAAAAAGAATCTAAACTTAAATGGACCTGTTATACTGGCAGGCCAGGGGGCAAAGAGTGGTGGTATAGAATGCACTTTGGGTCCATTGGTGGAGGAAGATTGACATTGGTAATGGGAATAGCTCTGACTCATGTATATTTAAAATTCAACTATGAAGAACTTTGTAGATCACTCTAGTTTAAATAAAATAAAATTTTGTAAAAAAAAAAAAGTCAATAGCAATATTCAAATAATTAAAGATTGGGGTGGAGATCCTCCAAGCAGTTTCAGTGAAACAGCCTGCAGTTCAAGGCAAGGGTTTGAGAATATAGCACTGCTCAGTGGACATTTTGGAACTCAAACTAGGATTAGCTGCATATAGGTGATTAACCCTGCTTGATTATCTTTCTGTTCCTAAGACCACTATTTGTTTCTATTCTGACTCGTTTGCTCAAAGCATATTCAGTAGACTTCTTTGGAACCTCACTAATTTTTTTTTCATCATAGAATTCTTCATACGCCTACAGAGCTGTTTAGAGCAATGATTCTATAGCATTTGCTTTCTGTATGAGGTACTGAATGGAAATGACCCTAAAACACAACAGCTTTACATTAAATAAAATAGTTAATCTATATTTACTAAAAATGAGAAAAGAGTACTATGTGCTTCTAGTGTGTTGCTGATAATAAAAATAAGTGCCATGCCGAAGAGATAAGGTTTCTGTTTTGCATACAGCTGACTCAGGTTTGATCTCTAGTACCCTAGATGCTCCTTCCCAAATACCAACAAAAGTAATCCTTGAATCCAGAGCCAGAAATAAGTCCTGAGAACAGTGGTATGTGACCCCCCAAATAAAACAAAAATAAATAAATAAATGTCATTTTTTAATATTAACACTTCAAACTTGGACAATTGATCATAACAATATCATGAAACAGGAAATGTTCAAACTGGATATTTCTAACAATAGCATAGGCAACATTTTTTTCAAGAAAGAGTAGAGAAGGGAGTGAAGCGAGTGGGAATTCTGGGGAGAAAAGAAAAGGAAACTAGTTCAAGGACCTTAGAAAGTTAATTTGGAAATTTTTGTTAGTAACTTTGGACTTCATTAAACACATGTATCACTATAGCAGCATGAGCCCAACAGTTTGAAAGGTATTTGTCATCAGTGAAAGAAAAACATTATTTTTAAAGAAGTCAAAAGATTGATGCACCACTGTGGACTACTTAAGCCCCACGCAGTTTCAGTCTTTAGTATTATTCTAAACGTGATGGCTTTTGCATACGGCGCATAATTAAACATTTTCTTTTCAAGGCATTCTAGAATCCCCATATGTTTTTAATGGCATCATCTGAATGTTTTTCTTAATAATTCTAGCAGCCTGTTCCTGAAACTTCAAGATTGTTTTTTGTTCCTAATATCTTCTTTACAGAGGCTGCATTGTGCCAGAGATCCAGTAAAGCTCTGAGAGAGCTCTTGTTGAGGAAGACACACACAGACACACACTTTCACTAAGCTTTCTCCTTACTCCTCATTTGAACTCTGTATTGCTGTTGGCACCAGGGGAAAGTATGTGAGAAAGTAACAAGGAACCCACACAACCCTCTATCAGAACTGCACTCTTCCCTTTATTTGCTAACTTATGTTGACTCTCTATCTGTCTATAATTATTTAGAGGCATATTGGGGAGTGGATATGCCAGTAGGAAACAATGGCTTAGCAGCAGCAATAAATGACTCCCAACACTCAGATGCTGGACAGAACATTTGCTGGCTCAGTACTTCTTCCTCTAGGGAACAGACTTTCTCCTTTGAGCAGTAGTGGTACATTTTCTGAATCAAACCCCTTCCTACATGACCCATAAAACCAAAATAATGAAATGTTCACTATTTGGCTTAGTCAGCCAGATTTCGAACTGTAAATCAAAATCACTTCTATTTCAGGTGATAGAAATGTGACTTGGTGATCAAACACATATCCAGGAGGGAACACTGAGAAACAATAATGATCTGAGATTTTAATATCCGTGTCTACCCAAGACTAGGGTACCTCGTCTCAGACATAGCATGTAAGAACCCTACTTAAAGGAGTAAATCAAAAGGAAGAATGTGTTCCATAGTCGTTCAAATATAGCCTTGAGTTTGTTGTATCTCAACATAAATTTAAATTCCCAAAATTGGGATATACAATAAATAAATCACACTCAAATTGTAAGTCTACTTTCAATTGAGTGTTTGAACTCAGATCCAAGTTTCAGAAAGTAATAATTTTTTTAAAAAGTGTTCTCACACTTTTTCCATATTTGTCATCTTGAAATCTGATGATGTGAATGAACAAAATGGAAATAGTCACCAGAACAACTTCCTTATGCTAGTCTCCTCACTGAACTTGATTTATTTACAGATGGCCAAGTGGCTCTGAAGGCATTTGAAACCCTCCAGTTATTAAGAACTGAGCTTTATCAAAAATTTCAAAGAACTGGTCTGTACTTAGAATTCCACAGATGATGTGCCTTAAATGGAAACAACTACCCTGGAAAGTCTTAAAACATATGTAGACAAACAAGGGAAGAAACAAATTATCCAGGAATAGAAATGCTATGGTTTCCACTGGTACTTTTAACATACTTTGCTGAAACTTGACTGAAACAACAATAATTGTTAATAATCTCTCTTTTAAATGGTTTCCAGTAAACAAAAATAAATTTTTCAAAACGCAAACCTTATGATTTTTTCCCAATCTAAATTGCTGGAGGTGAATTTATAATGTGGTAAATAGAATAATAAAAATGAAGGTTCTGCAAATGAGGTGATTGAGTAAGAATAGAAAGCGATATTTTAATCTGTTGACTTTCTCCTACTTCTAGACATCATATCAGCTCTTGGTATCCTAGTCATAGTCAAAGACAAATCTCCCAGGGAATCAGATCCACAAAGTCTAACAAGCTCAAAGGTCAGTAAAAACTGTCACACTGACACCCACACAGCTATGAAACCTTGGTTAAAACCCAGAAGACATTGTGTCAAGCCTTTGAATCCTGGAGCAAAGAGATAGAACAGAGTAGGGTGTTTATCTTGCATGCAGCTGACCAGGGTATGATCCCCAACACCCATATAGTCCCTCAAGCCCTCCAAGTGTTCTCTAAGCACAGAGCCAAGAGTCATAAGTATAGCAGGTGTGGCACAAATATCCAAAAAGAAAAGAAGAGATTGTAAATCATGAATACTGGAAAGACAATACCACTTGTGTGTGCTCACGTGTGTGTGTGTGTGTGTTATGTGTAGAGGAGGAAGGTGTTATAGCATGACTAGGGTAGCAACAGCAAAGGAGGAGGTAAAATTGGATACACAAGCAAAACATGTGCCTTACCACTGAACTATCTTTTTGACCTTCTATTTAAGCTGTGATTGAGGGACCTTCCCTATTCTTTTAGAGCCATCTTCATACATAGATATAGTTTTGTGGTCTCCTCTGCTTGAAATAACACCTCCCCCCTTCTCCACCATCACCACTACATACTCAGTGATAACTGCCAAGTCTTCCTATATCTAAATCCCAGAGGATTTTATTTGTTTGTTTGTTTTGTTTGGTAGGTTTGTTTTTAGGGGTCCACAACCAGAAATCACTCCTGGCATGCTCCTGGGTCGGCCTTGTGCAAGACAAATGCCCTACCCACTGTTCCAGAGGCTGTTTCATCATAAGCTTAAAAAAAGCTGAAGTGCTGGCCTGCAAGCACTTCCTTCTCCCTCTCCAATATTAGAAAATCTTTGGTCCAGAGCGATAGCACAGTGGTTGGCATTAGTCTTGCATGCAGCTGCTCAGGACGAACCTGGGTATAATCCTCAGTGTCCCATATGGTCGGCCAATCCAGGAGTGATTTCTGAGCACATAGCCAGGAGTGACCCCTGAGCATCACTGAGCATCACTGGGGTTCTCAATCTCCTGGACTAAGAATAGGTACTAGATTCTTCATCTTAATTACCCACCACTCAAGTCCACTCAGATTGAAATTTGTCATAAGGTAGCCAAAAGGTAATCACCATCAGAACTTTATGAGAGCTGGATCCAGTTTCTGACACCACTGCCTCTTGTCTTCAGCAAGCAGCAGGGAAAAGGGAAAAGGGTCTGATCCCATTAAGTATAATGTGCTAATACCAGGTCTACTGCTGTTTCCTCCTGGCTGGTTATTTTATCATCTTAGACCTCAGTTATTCTGCAAGCTCTTCCTAGAGATTAGTGAGATATTCAGGAAATGCCTAGCTTGGTACTTTATATGACATATATTTAATAAGAAATATTTAATTACTATATTGACATTTATAAAAAAAATTCAACAGAAAACTAAAAGATTTGCACAATATTCAAATATAAAGAGTCATGGTTTGCTGGCATAAAGAAGCTAGAGAATCCTACTGCTTTAGATTCCAGAGACTATTTCTCTTATTTTCTGAGTCCTGCCTCTGATCTTCAACCTTTCCAGCATTGGCTATTCCCTAGTATGATGTCATTCACCTGTCCAACATCACCGCCAGCGAATCTGTCCATTTATCATAGATTCTACCATGATCACTCAATTCTAAACCCCTCTCAGGATTGTGGTCATAATGAGGATTGGCAATGCGCCTGAAAACTATTCATCAATCTGCCAAAGATAAGCTTAGTTGACTTCCTGCAATGTTCCCAATCTCCACAGAAAGAGCATTCCTGATTCTGACGTGGTGTCCAGCTTTCTCTTGAACTCTTACTTCATTATACAGACAATTATAAGACTAAATTCAAAGAAAGCTTTGGATTCTTGAGACATTTACCTCTGTGTTTTCTCATGTTCCCCTCTCCAGAACCTATTGAGAGGCCAGGATTTTTTATAGACAGAAAAATACTGAGCTTCAGAAAACAGGTATAAATTCAAACTTTGGCTGGAGAGATATCATGAAGGTAAGACGTTTGCCTTTCATGCAGAAGGTCGGTGATTTGAATCCCATATAGTCCCCTGAGCCTGCCAGGAGCGATTTCTGAACATAGAGCCAAAGTGTAATCACTGAGCGCTGCCAATTTTGACTTTGTAAGTTTAAATTACTAAGTTATGGGACTAGAGCAATGACACAGTAGGTAGGGCATTTGCCTTGCACGCAGCCAGCTCAGGTTCGATCCCTGGCATCATATAATGGTTCCCTGAGCCTACCAGGAGTAATTTCTGAGCTCAGAGCCAGGAATAACCTCTGAGCACCACTGAGTATGATCCAAAATCCTAAATAAATAATGAAATTACTAAATTACTAGGACTGAAGCCCAAGCTTTCTGTTTATCTATAGTTATTGCCTCTCATGCTTTACCAGAGTCAATGAATGTTAATGAGGCCTACTCTTCCAAATAAAAGATTACTAGTGTTAATCATATGAAAATAAAGTCAGTATAAGAGCACAATCTAATAAGTAATATCTTAATCTACTTCTTTTTAAGAAAGTATTCATTCTAAAAACATTGAAGAAGCAATTGAAGATACAGACATTCTTTCTGTATCAGTTGGGAATCGATTAAAAACACAGAAGCCATCATGGAAAAATAAAAAGATCAAGTTTTGCATCAGGGGACTTGTTCACAATCTTGACTTTACCACTGAATTGACAGCATTATTATAAAAGTGTTCTTGAAATTCTGAATATAAACCTTTTCTTCTTTCAAAGGGTGATGGTAACCTCTACATTTGAATGAGATTGTCCAATAATAAGTACCACAAAACTACCTGGAAACTACATACGTGTCCAAATAATTGTTGACCCACTAGTGAATAATTGAGCAGCAGAGATACCATCGTGTTCCTCACAAATGTATTTCTGGAATGATTTCTTATTTTCCTTTCAATATTAGAAGATGTTCTTGAACGTTGCATGTTTAATGTAGATCCAATTCCAGTTATGGAGGAATAGAGAAAAAAACAAGACTTTTGATGCCCAAAGATTTCTCTAGTCCCAAAGAAGTTTGAACCAACACTGCCTTCTGAAAAGATTCCTAAAGATTAACAGATTTCTCCTCCAGGTCCACAATCTTCTGCTAATTTGACTTCCTAACTAAACATATGTAAACTACCTAATCCTAGCCTCTCAGCAAGATATCTTTTATAAATAAATCTGTCATCTCAGTTTGTTATCTACTGAATAAACCTGGTTTTCTCCCATCAACTCTCATGTCTTGAATAATGACTTTCAAGCAGGGAGTAGCCAAATGCAGTTCAATCATACTTTAGTATCATAAACTTCAACCTGACAGAGATTAAAACCCAGATTGCTAAATAGCCCCATCTTCAGATTTCCAATTCAATAGGCCTGAGAGTTCGAATTATTAATTAAAGCAAGGACCTGAATTCAATTTGAGAAGTATTGCTGTTGAGAAGATGTCATACATACATGGATACAAAATAAAAAAAGACAAAATTCTATACCAAAGAATGGACATGATAACCTACCACTAATTCACAAGGAAGGCCCCTAGGAAAAGAAATGGTCAGAGATGACCAGAATCCTTACTGTTCACCACTTGGAGTCATAGGCTCATCAAACTCAGAAGACCCTGCTAAATAACCACTTAGTTTAGAAGGCTTGTTGGTAACCATTCTTACTGAAGACCTTCAGAAATTCTTATATAAGAATTTCCCTCCTGGAAACCTTGCTTCCTTAGAAACAGTCCCTAAATATCTGTGGGAGTAGCCAATCCAGTCTTTTTTACAATCTCATTCAGACTAAGGTCGTTTCCCTAACACCCAGTTTCCCTAAGTGTATTACTGCAACACTGAGGGCTGACACCCCAGTATCTCTGCTCCCTCCTTTTCTCATATATATACATGTACATAAGTCTTTCAGGACTGCAATTAGGGCAATCATTTAAGATGTCCACCAGTATGTTTTTCAATATCCTCAAATAAATATTTTTCTTAAAAGAAGTGTCAGATTGGTTTTCCTGAAAGGAACAAAACAACAAGAATAAACTGAAACAGAAAATGCATTAACCCTATTTTATGAAGGTGGTAGAGACTGCACCATGCTCTCTTTTGTTTCCAGAGATGAAGAATACATAAAAGTGTGATGAACGGGCTCTGGTACATAGATTGTTTTGTTCTTGTGAAGAAATTTATAATATATCTCGATTTTGCTGCAGCCAGACTCCACTGAGCCATCAATTCCCACCAAATTATCCAACATTTGGCAGGCTCACTTGGAATATTAAGCATCCACCAGATTCAGAAGTTTGTATTTTCTCACATTTGGCACTTTTCTGATTGTGCTTTGTTTCTCTGTGATTATATATATCAGACCCAGGAATCAACTTTCTTTGTTTTATCAAGACCCAGTGTGCAGTGATTCTGATTTATCATTTTTACAACAGTCTCTTCCCTGCGGGCTCCAGGTCGTGACGCTGGCATTGCTACGATTTATGGTGCAGATTGTTGACGGAAAATGTATGCTCTTTTTGATTTCCCTCTTCCCAACACCTGGTTCTTATTTTCCCCCCATTCTAGCTTCTGCCATTTTAAGCATTATTTACCATTTGCTGAAATGCATCCATTTATTGGGTAGGGATGTGTAAAAGAGAGGATGAATTTAATTTAGAGTTGACTATGATTTCTTTCTCTTATCATCCCACTGCTGTTTTTCCATCTTTCCTTCAATTCCCTCTCTCCCTTCTCTCCCCTTCCTTTTTTCTCCTTCCTTCTTTCCTTCCCTCCCTCCCTTCCTTCTTTTTCTTTTTTCTTTCTTTTACTACATTTTCCGCATTGTCAGAAATCAAAATTATTATGCATTTCTCATTCATTTCTCCTTATCTGCCTTGACCTATTTGAGCTTCCAGGAAGAAAAGGGAAATGCAAGGTTTGGTTAGGTTATTCCTGTGATTTCTGACTTATCTGTGACTCACACTGTAGGTGGTCACCTTCCTTTCCAACCTGGACAGGTTATTTATTACCTAGTGAAGGCTCTGCTCTCTCAAAGTCCCAGAGCAAAGCTAATTTTTCTTTAGAGTCTAAAAACACTTCAGAATATCTCAGCAGAGGATAAGGCATTTGAAGCCTATTAGCAGTTCATTTGCCAATGTTGAAGACAACTTTAAGAGATAGGAAAGAGCCCAACAAAGATGCATACACCTACAAAAAGATTGGTTCTAAGAACTGACATTCATGTCTTCAAAGCAGTCAAGACACACCATTCAAGACCATTGTTCCACCAAAAACTGAAAACATCCAGAAAATATTTTTCCCTTGTTTTGACTTCCCTTGTTGTACCCAGAAGATGGAGGAGGACAGTGAGTCTTTGATCAAAACAGATTTCTACCTCCACTTCTAACTCAGCTGTTTTATGTTAAGTTATACACCTTTCTAAGAAGTCAGTGGTATAATTTAAGTGGGAAAAATATAAAATAATTCATTCACTTGCCTCTATACTCATTCTTGAAAACAGCAGTCAAATTATAAGTTTTTCAATAAAAATTTGGGAGGAAATCATGCATGCTATGTGCTTCGGTGGAGATAGCTAAGAATGTCCAGAATTAGGTATCCAGACATGGCAGTTTTACGGTGTAAAGTACTGTTTACACAGGTTGTCTCGGTGTAATAATTTTCAGTGCACCTTTTGAAAAAGTTCTGTTTTAGAAGAAAAATATATAACCTATATTACTGAATAATCTATATATTTTCTTCATACCCTGATTATTCCTTTCAATCACAAAGCCCCAGTGCAGTTTTATATAACAGTATACATGTCATATAATAGTATGCCCAGTTGTCCTTGCATCATGATATGGCCAATCATTTTCTAACCTCAATGGCAAACTTATGGCACGTGTGTCAGCAGTGGCATGGGAAGGCCTTGCAGCTGGCACACGGGTAGGGGTCCACAATTAAGATATATGGCGGGAGGTGAGTTTGCCGGTGTCTGCTTTGCAGCTCACCTGGCAACAGGGCTGGACTGGCCATTGAGAAGACCAGGCATTGTGTGGCAGTTTGGGCACTTGGGCTCAAAAAAGTTAACCATCACTAATAGAACATACAACTTACTGTTTGCTAGGAATTATTCCAGGTGCTCTGCTAACTCCCACATTTGATACTCATTCTCTAGCTGAGGCATTATTGAATTATCTCCCTTTTTCAGATGAGGAAACTGAAATGTTAAACAACTTGTCCACAGTGACAGAAGTGGGTCTTAATTCCAATATTCTTTTTTTTAACTCCAATAGTCTTAAGTGTAGTATCTCTATCTTGTTTTGAAAAGGAATCTCACTATCCTGTGCACTCTGTTTCACTTCATCCTTGCAGGCAGATTAAGCAGATGAAGAAAGAAGAGCAGACACAAAATAAAGGAATATGGGCCCTTGTTTGACCCCATAGCACAGGGTGACTTCCCATCCTCCCTCGATTGCTTTGATTGATGTGTGTAAAGGAAATAATCTATCTTCTATGAACCTCTTCCACATACCCAAATCACAATATTCTGCTTCACACAGATGTGCAAAAGTTTAGATAATATTCCATTCAAGAGACTAAAGGCATCTTCAAAGAGGAAACAGCACTCTCCAAACAAGCGGACACAGAAATAAACAGATGGCACTATATTAAGCTGAGAAGCTTCTACACCTCAAAGGAAATAGTAGCTAGATACAAAAGCCACTCATAGAATGAGAGAAACTATTCACCCAATACCCTTCAGACAAGGGGCTAATATCAAAAATTTACAAGGTACTGACAGGACTTAACAAGAAAATAAAACATATAGCCCCATCAAAAAATGAGAAGAAATGAACAGACACTTCCTTAGAGAAGAAATACAAATGACCGAAAAAAAAAAAAACCATGAAAAAATTTTCCACATCACTAATCATAAGGAAGATGCAAATCCAAACAACAATGAGGAACCATCTCACACCACAGAGACTGGCACACATTACAAAGAACAAGAACAATCAGTGCTAGTGAATATGTGGAGAAAAAGAAGCTCTTATTCACTGCTGATGGGAATGCTGTCTAGTCAGCCTTTATGGAAAAAAATATGGATATTCCTCAAAAAAATGGAAATTGAGGGGCCAGCAAAGTGGCGCTAGAGGTAAGTTGTCTGTTTTGCAAGTGCTAGCCAAGGAAAGATCGCGACCGCGGTTCGATTCCACCCCCCCCCACGGCGTCCCATATGGTCCCCCCAAGCCAGGGGCAATTTCTGAGCGCTTAGCCAGGAGTAACCCCTGAGCATCAAACATATTTGGACCTGATTGAGAGAATTTATCATTTTGCATAAAAGACAATCACTACCCTGCTCCATAGCCATCTTTTACCTGTCCTATATTTTATTTTTCTCCAAAGCACCACCTGACCTATGTTCTATATTGACTCTTTTAGCACATATCTCCTGTATCACAACATCAGTAGATTGTGTCTACTTCAGTTATTGCTTTTTTCCAAGTTTCTAACTGAACCTGATATGCAACAGGTGTTCATTAAATATTGATGGAACAACTAATAGAGAATGAACAAATTTTAAACATATGTGACCTTCAATGAGTAACCTCTGTGAGCCCAGGATAACAGAGTTGTAAGCAATAAAGTTATTCTGAGAATTTAAAGAGATAATACCTGTCAGATATAGAGGCAACCTGCAAGACCTGTAAGACATAACTAATAACGTTAGTTAGGGTATGGCCCAAAATAATGTAAGGGCAGTGCATAATATTGTGTCTATTGTAGGCAGGTCCTTTGCTATACACTATTATTTTACTTAATAATGTCATTTGTGTTGAGAACTACCCACCTTCTGATACCACAAATAGGAGTGCTGGTTTTGTCATCATACATCTCTTGCCTTGTTATGGTCTCTTTCTGGAATTTCCTAACAAAAGCCAGACTGCAATTTCCTGAGATAGGATAAACTCCGTCTTCTCTAGTGAAATACAAATCAGGAGTTGCTTGAACTGCTCTTATCTTCAATAAGGAAAGACAAAATGGTATTTATCTTAGGATTAGTACCATGTCTGGGGAAAGAGTTATTCGATTTTGAAGTTGTTTATTTGAGTGTTTTGTTAAATATATTTTTTGCTTTAGATAAGATTTTAAGATAATCAATGTCCTCTCGATTATTAGGGGTGGGAAGTAGGCATCAGGTTGTTCCTTCTTATAGGACTTTTCTTCATCAGATATCCATTCCCATTCCTTGATTGGAACATCTAGAGCAACACTGAAAAGTACAAGCAGACTCTGAAGTTAAACCATATAATCTGGAACAAAAAAAAAAAAAAAACTACATCTGACACCCAACTAGATGGAAAGAGCTCTTTTTCCAAAGTAGATTCAGATATTGGGAAGAAGAAAGTATAGCAAAATTGGTTTTCATAGTATTGCTGCTGGTGGATTGTTTGTTGTTGTTGTTGTTGCTGTTGTTATTTTTATAAAGTTACCAGGACACACTTTTAAGAGAGAAAAAAGTACAGCTTATTTTATAATGCTTAATTAGCTACTTCCAGTTTATCTTTCTGAGAGCCTTCTCTCTCCTTGCTCACCTTACACTTCAAGTCTTCAACTTTTCCAGTTTTCAACCAAAAATGAGAAACTATTTAGACAATAATATCTTAAAGAAGCAGAAGAAAAACCTACTAATTTGAACAGTCTCTATGTCAGGAATTATCTGCTATATTTCTAAGATGATTTTTTTTTAAATCTCACATTCCTGAGGAAGCTATTATTACTATAGCTGGTCATATTACCACTTTCTGGTTGGCAACTTTTCTGTTGGTAGCATCTAAAGTCACACAACTCTGAGGAATAAAATGCTTCTAAAGCAGTAAATTGTAGCTCCTATGCCTTTACCCTTTACCCTACCTCATTTAACCTGTGGCTCTTTATGATCACTGAGTGCAGGGTATTCAGAAAAGATATTTCCAAAGACCTCAATACTAAAGAATATAAAATTATTGTACAGGAGGGGTCAGAGTGATGGCATAATGATAGAGTCCTTGCCTTGCATGAATTAATCTAAGAGAGACCACAGTTAGATTCCCCAGAGTCCCATATGATCCTCCAAGTCAGAAGCGATTTCTGAGCACATAGTCAGGAATAACCCCTGAGTGTCACTGAGTGTAATCCAAAAACCAAAAGAAAAAAATTCTTGCACAGGAAACAGAGAGATAGTACAAGGGTTAAGGTTCTTGCCTTGCATGCAGTCAAATCCAGTTTTTGCCCTGGCATTTGGACCCTGAGCACAGCCAGGCATGATCTCTAAACATAGAGCCAGAACTTAGCTCCGACCACCACCAGGTATGGTCCCCCCAAAATAAAATAAAACAAAAAATGAGTGCACATATTTTATTAGAACCTGAATTATTTTACCATGAGACCCTTGTTCACTGTGTGAGTCATTTGTATTTAAAATATCTTACTAGTGAATGCTTTGCACTTTATCATATATAGGTGGATCATATATAGGTGGATATAGAAGGCTCAAACAAACATCTTTACCTTGTACTGACCCTCCATGCACATGCCCTCTGATTATACCCAGACCTGAACTGATGAAATCGGGGAGATAAGTAGATGCAACCTGAGGATCCCTAATCTCATAAGTAGTTTTTGTTGACAAAAGAGTTTCTGCTAAATGAGGTTTTCCCTGTCCATATGCTCTCATTGACAGATGAAAGCTAGTCTATTCCAGGTCAGGACAATTTTGACCCTTAACTTGCCTTAGTAGAGAGAGCTGGAAAGCAGCCCTCAAAACTAAGATCTTAGCTATCTTGTTAGAGTACATTGGTAGAACATGTAAAAAAATACACAATTCTACATAAAAATTACCTAATTAAAAGCATATCACATATATTTTACTTTATATTAGAAAGAAAATTAGGAACAATAAGGGAACAGACAGCAAGAGGGCCAGAGCATTACTGAATCTCAGATTCAAGAAATGAATCAGCTTGACTGAATATCACTAGAATAACCTCTAAACATTCCTGGATGTCCCTCATCAAAATAAATAAAATTAGTACAAAACTGGCAGGATGGCAGGACTATACTTTTTTTTTTCAACAAATAGTGCTATACTTTTATTTTGAGAGTAAGTACATAGCACCTGACTTTAGTCATGACTTTCTGCCTTTTGATACAATTTTTTTTTTTTTGGTTTTTGGTTTTTGGGCCACACCCAGTGACGCTCAGGGGTTACTCCTGGCTATGCACTCAGAAGTCGCTCCTGGCTTGAGGGACCATATGGGAAACAGGGGATCGAACTGAGGTCCGTCCTAGGCTAGCGCAGGCAAGGCAGGTACCTTACCTCCAGCGCCACCACCCGGCCCCTATATATTCTTTTCTTAAAATGTCTATTTTCTATTTGTTTTTTTTATATATAAAATCTTTATGTAAGCACCATGATTACAAGCATGATTGTATTTGGATTTCAGTCATAAACAGAAAACCCTTTACCAGTGCAACATTCCCACCACCAATGCCCCCCTTTCTCCTTCCCAATCCTTGTCTGTATTTGAGACAGGCATTCTACTTTTCTCACTCATTAAGATTGTCATAATAGTTGTTAGCATAGTTATTTCCCTAACTGCACCACCGCACAATAGGAAGCTCACCACAAAGGACTATACATTTTTATTTTTTGCATAGGCACAGTTTTTTAGTATGCCTTTGCAAAAAAGAAATGGTGCTATATTAAAGACAACAACCAAACAATAAAAACAAAGTACAAAAAAACCAGCAATAACAACAATTATTAGAAAAATTAATTTGTGATACTTTTTTTCTTCCTTTGACTATAATTTAAAAAAAATTGAGACTATTATGAGTTACAAGTCTTTCACAGTTATATTTAAGGTACATAATGAGAGTGAATTAGGGCAATTCCCACCACCAGTGTTGACCTCCCTCTGCCCCTGTTCCCAGTATGCATCCCATACCTCACCCTGGACTGTTAGTGTAACAGGTCCAGTTAGTGTATAGCTTGCTATAGTTTGGATCTCTTGATTCTATTGTCATTACTTTGGCTTGGGTATTTAGGTCTGACCATTTTCCATTTTTTATTTCCACTCAATTTTCCTGGGACTGCTTGGCCCCTGGGTCCCATTCACTTTTTTTTTTCCTTTTCTTAGTTTGTAGGACTATACTTTTTAAGGATTTTTGTAATTCTAACACAATCACCCTACCCTGATAATGTTTGAATGTAGTCTGTTAGAGGTTCTTTTCATCCTCATTACCTAAGAAACTTCTAAAAAAAACTGACACTTCAACTTAATCCTGACTGTTGAGGTTTAAAATCAAACCAGTAGGGAATGTAGCTCACTCGCATTTGGCTTGCATATATGAGACCCTGTGTTCAAATCTCAACATGGAAAAAAATAAAAGTAAACAAAATGCCCCTGATGATTCCATCATGCAGCCAAGACTAAAACTACAACTGAAAACATAATCTCACTGAGAACTAATAATCCCTCTGTTCCTAACTGCCTCCAATCAAATAAAATCAGATGAATCACATCTTCCACATTTATCTTGTGTTTATTCTAACAAGAATGTTCATTCAGTCCTGATCCATTAATACTTCCTATTTTATTCAACATCCATATTCTCAACACTCTGACACATACATCACTGAATTCACTTAAAACATCATACCAGCCTTTTTAATGAATTTTTTCATATATGAGAAAGTCAAAAATCCATTTCTCGCTTAACAATTAAATTACTACAGAGTCTTTATCCTGAATTAGAAAATGAAGACAATGTTATATAAATACACATATACTATGGGGGGGTGGGGAAACAAGTCTAATAAAGCAGATGAATTGTTTGGTTTTGTTTTTCTGTTTTTGTTTTTTTGGGGTCACACCTGGTGGCACTCAGAGGTTACTCCTGGCTGTGTGCTCAGAAGTCACTCCTGGCAGGCTCCAAGGACCATATGGGCATATGGGATGATAGGATTCGAACTGGGGTCAGTCCTGTGTTGGCCATAGTATGCAAGACAAACACCTTTTAGCTGTACTATCACTCCAGCCCCAGATGGATTTTATTTTTTTAAGAATTTGTATTTCCGAGGGGGCGAAGAGATAGTATGGAGGTAGGGCATTTGCTTTGCATGCAGGATGGAGGTTCGAATCCCGGAATCACATATGGTCCCACAAGTCTGCCATGAGCGCTTTCTGAGCATAGAGTCAGGAGTAACCCCTGAGCACTGCCTGGTGTGAACCAAAAACAAAACAAAACAAAACAAAAAAAGAATTTGCATTTCCACTGAATTCTACAGATTCACAGAACCCCAGAAATGAAGAATACTTTAAAAGCTACTTAATTTATTTTCTTATTACCACTCCATTTATTTGATATATTCCCCTATATATACTAAAAATTACACTGTTCAGGAAGGAAAAATAATCACTCTATCTGTTCTTTGCATATACTAATAGATGAACATTAACATCCTCTCTTACTCCATAGCCTCCTGGCATATTTTTAAAATAATCTTCACTCAGATCTAATCAAAATTTAATTATACTCATATCATCTCAGTTGCCTGTGCCTAATTTGCCAGTATATCTTCAACTGCTATTTTATATAAAATAATTGTGAATCTTTTAGCCTACCCCATACTTCTCACCTTCACACCAGCCTTACCATCCACATCTGAGCTGTTACCTCCCTCACCAATAACCCCCTTTTTCTCTCTTCCAGTTTCTTCTGACTTTAAACTTTGCACCTCCCTTTCCCATTGCCAAGAATGATCTCCACCCCCTCCATCCTCACCTCCTTCTGGCTCACTCTCACTCACCATCCTCACTTCATAGTCTGCTTCTACTCCTTCAATTACGCACCTACACTGACTTAGCACTGTTTCACATACCAGTACCTTAGCAAGCTTTAACTTTTGTCATTGTGCTGTGAAGCATGTCAGTTGATGGGACTATCCCTGCCAGTTTCATCTCCAGTATCTGGCACTGAGGCTGCACAGAGTAGGTCACTTATGTCTCAATAATATTTTACTAAAGGCTTGACTTTCTCCATCATGAATTGGCTAATCTCCTCCATATATTCCCCCTTTTCCTCCACTGCTAAATTTGAATATTTAAAGATTAGTCTATATTGTCTGCCACCTCTCCCACTCACTTGTTCAATTTTACAAAACTTCTGATTCCTGAGCTACACCACCAATAAAACTAGTCCAGAAGTTTGCCAGGGAAACTAAGCATAGTAGGGACATTTTTTAAAATTACTGCAACAAAACATTTCTGTGTCATTTGACACTATAATGAATTCCTTCCCATTTCCTTTATTTTGGCTTCATATTTATATGGCTTCCTACAAATTAAGAAAAAAAAACCAGTGGATTATACCGGGACAACGCGTCTCATGAGCATTGAGTAGAAATAAAAAATGATCAGACCTAAATATCCAACCCAAAGTTAATGACAGTGGAATCAAGAGATCCAAAATACAACAAGCTATACACAAAAGGAACCTGTTACACGAGCAATCCAGGGGGTTAAGGGTGGAAGTATGGGATGCATGCTGGGAACAGGGACAGAGGCAGGTCAACACTGGTGGTAGGAATTGACATAATTCACTCTCACTATGTACCTTAAATATAACTGTGAAAGACTTGAAATTCACATTGGTTTCAATAAAAATTTAAAAATAAGTAAATAAATAAATACAAATAAAATAAATAAAATAGATTGGGTAGGTTCTCCTCTCCTAGCCTGTTGACTAGAAAAGTCTCCTTTATCTCAATGAATCCAGTGAGAAAGACAGTCGAATCAATAACCACAAACATACAAATACAGCCATATAACTGCTGTGAAAAAAAAAAAAAAAACAAGAGCAAGCAGAGTGAAAAATGTAGAAACTTTGAATTGTCCTCAGATTTTCATCTAATTGTGTTTGTTTTGCTTCCAGGGTTAAATTCTCTGCATGTTGGAGTCAGAATGGTGGCACAGCAGTAGGGCATTTGCCTTGCATGCGGCTGACCTAGGACAGACTTCGGTTTAATCCCCCGGTATCCCATATGGTACCCGGAGTCAGGAGTGTCAATGGGTGTGACCCAAATAAAACAAACAAACAAAAATTCTCTGCATGTTTCTTTTTTGTTTTGTTTTGTTTTGTTTTGTTTTTGGGCCACACTTGGTGATGCTCAGGGGTTACTCCTGGCTATTCGCTCAGAAGTCGCTCCTGGCAGGCACGGGGACCATATGGGGAACCGGGGGATCGAACCGCGGTCCCACCTAGGTTAGTGCAGGCAAGGCAGGCACCTTACCTCCAGCGCCACCGCCCGGCCCCCTGCATGTTTCATACTAGTTTTTATGTCAGGGTTCAAACCTTATTTTGCAATTCTTCCTATATACCCTAACTTTCTTCTTGTGCTCATTCTAAAACTGTTTTATTATTTGTATTTAATTTTTATTAATTATATTACAATTTAGGTATATGGTTACAATACTATTACTTTTTATATTTTAATTAAATTTCTTTATTTTAGATATGGTGGCTTACAGTTTCATGTTACAGCTATTTTTGGCATTCAATATTCCAATCCCAACACTAGAATAGCACTCCTTCCACCTTTGTCATCAGTTTTCCAACCTTCCTGAGCCTTAGTAGGTATGAATAATTTACTTAATATTATAAGGTACAACTAAGTAGTAATACAATTATTTTTTAAAACTTCATTAAAGAAAATTTGTGAAATTGTCATATCTTGCAATAAAATCATATTACTAAGCTGTATGTTCCCAGTAGAGCTTTCTGTTGTTGGCTTTGTTGGTGGAACTTATGTGGAATCTATGAAAATTTCACACCAAATTTGGTTTATTTCCACTGGGCAAGCAATATTAAAACAATAGGGGGATGTTCATGACTTTGTAGATCTGTGGAACTTGGCTTAAGAGCTCATATTGAGGGGCCAGATCGATAGCACAATGGTAAGGCATTTGCCTTGCACACAGCAACTACTGGATGGACCCCTGTTCAAATCCTGGCATCCCATATGGTCCCCCAAGCCTGCCAGGAGTGACTTATGAGTGTAGAGACAGTAGTAACCTCTGAGTGCCACCAGGTGTGACCCAAAAACCAAAAGAAAAAGAAAAACAAAGAGCTCATATTGAGATAGTGGTGATTGGTGGGGCCCTCTGCAATCAGCTGTGAGGCTGATATGTCCATGATTTGTCCATTTTCCTATTAACTAGGCCTCTCTTTCAAGAGTTTGATGAGTCTATGGCTTTGGTCACTTGCAAAGACATAGCAGAAAGCTCTGAATTGTGAAATGGTTGCCAGGACTTCTGGAAGTTGGGGGTGCACAGAAATGGCTTGGTCTAGCTCCATACCATGTCAGTCACAACATTCCAAAATGTTTTTCTTCAAGATTAATTTCATACAACCTCTTATATATCTCTTAAATATTCCACAGGCATCTAGAAAACACACTTCAAACCAAATTAAATGCTTCCCTGGGGTCATACCTAGTGGTGCTCAGAACTTACTTCTGGCTCTGCACTCAACCATGCTTTGCTGACACCATATTTAATGTGAGCAAGTCACTGATCTTCTTTAAAGTCTCTCATGTCTTTAATAATACAGTCCACATTCATTAGTTTCACAAGGAGGTCCTTTCTACCCTGCTATATTCTTGTATTAGTCCTCCCAAAAATATTTGTTGAGCACTTAGGATGTATCAAGTACTCTTTTAGGTATTGGAGATGAAGCGGAAAATATTCAGTATACTCATGCCTTCATGCAACTGGATCACTACAGCACATATCACACACACACACACACACACACACACACTGCAGCAACTGTAATACTCATTTTCTTTTTATTTTATTCCTCTCATCATTTTCTATACCACCCAAGTTCTTCGAGACTTTATGTAATACCTGCACTGAAGGACTCTTTTCCCTCTTCTTAGACATACATGTGCTCCTTACAGACTCAACATGCCAGTTTAACTTCTCCAAAGCCTGAGGAAGTTCCTTAGGCAAATTAAACACACAACCGCCCCTGCATGTCAACCTGCGTCCCCAATAAGGCTCTTTTATCAGCTCTTTCTTCGACTTGCCTGTCTCCATTTGTAACTCAAGCGCAGCTGCCATCTTGAACCTCTCATCTCCAGCCCATCTTTTGCTAATCAGACAGATCACAAATAGATGAAACTGTCTTTAAAGGAGTAGCCCACAAACTGCACAATCTTTTGGAATCCTTTGGAATCCTTTGAGGATCAGCATCGTGGTACCTTGTCCCTGTTGGACAGACCTCCTGCACTAAATTCCCAGTTCCTCAATTCTCTGAGCTGTGCAACAGCATCTACTCAGGCAGATCTTTCTTTCCAGTTTCTCAAATGGCTCAGATGCGTTTCTTTCTCATCCAGGCCCTGAACACAGGCAAGAAGCAGTGGCCTAGGGCGGCTCAGTTGCTCCTGCACTCCTTCTGTTTTAAGGCTTAACAGTCCTGGCTGCCCTTCAGGACATCCCTTGTCAAGTAGTCATGCCTCAGGAGAAGAGCTGAGGCACTGCTTCTCTGCACTGCCAGGCCTGCACACTTTTCCCAGGCCGGCCGCCCCAGCATTCCAACAAGAGACTGCAGCCGCCTGAAAGGTGATCCCTGCTTTACTTAGAAATTTTCCTACCCTCAGAATTCTGAGATGCTACTGAGGATTTACAAGTTGTTTTAAGGTTGTTTTAAAGACAAATCTATGGTATTTACATAGATATATGGGCCGGTGTAAAGAACTGTGTGGTTCTTTATAAAAGGTGCAGTATAAATGTTCTTGTATTACTAGTAGGATTATATAAAAGATGTTAAAACATATTTCAACCAGGCAGCGGTATAGATGGCCACAGAATATAATGCATCCATTGTCAAGAAATCCCCACCAGAGACCTCTGGAATCTTACATTGATTGAGTTATGCTGGACTTGAAACACATTGAAAATTTTCCAAATGGTAAAATATTAAATATACTATTTTTTAAAGTATTTACCAGTCAAACACTGAAGTACTGTAACTGGCTGACCTTTCACAGTGGTTTTTGTTCTGCTTTTCCAAAAGCAGCCAGAAAGGGATTGTTTTCTTTTAGTGCTTTGTTTTGTCTTTTAGGGGGAAAAAAAAAAGAACTGACTTATTTTGAGCTTACTACTCCCCCCTCCGCCTATGCAATAACATCATAATGGCAGAATAATCGCTGTAAACAATGCCCTGGGGATTTAGTTGGCTACAACAGGAGACTCTAAGAGCCAATTTCAGTGCTTTTCTTAACTACATCATTGCATTTTTGTCTGCTAGTGGATAAGAAGAGTCTCCTTTTAGAGCAGGTTGATGGAAAGTGCTAATTGTTGACACATTAGCTAATTGTTATTATTAGCCCCTGTTTTTTTTTTTTATTCCAAAAGCCAAGATCTCAACTGTAAAGTATGAAGATGCTTTGTTACAACAATGCTATGAAAACATTTGAACAATGAAAGGCTAATCTTCAGAGGCATTCAATCCGGTGACAACCAGACAGCCTTGCCTTTAAAGAATAGACAATTATGAGGGGAAAAATATATCCTAACTGCTGCATCCACCCAAAACTTTAGACAACACAAATGTTCTGGGTTATCATTTATGATCTGTTTTTTACAAATTCACTGTGTCTTTGGAAAGTTGAAGTAATTCCAAATCAAATAAACCACACAGATCGACTGACAAGGCAATTTAAGATCTGCACTAACGTGAACCTGCATGGTATAACACATAAATGTTCTTGTATTTTCTAGAAACTAGTGATGAAGTTAAATATGAATAAATATGAAGTAAAAGTCTTCTCAGATAGAGGTCAACTTGGTAGGATTACTAAAATGTGCATGTTCTTTAAAAAAAAAGCAAAGGATAGGAACACATGGAGAGGGACAGTAGTAAGAAACCAAATTACAGAGGTCAATTCTTGGCTCTGAGCACTGAATGAGTCATTATTCTGAGCTCTGTCCAACTAACTTGTAAATGCAAGCAAATATTTACTATTTGCTATAGGAATAACTTAGGTTTATACATTTTATTTAGCCAAAAATATGAGTTGACTGAATTATATTTTTAATTTAGCTATAATTTAATTATAATTTTTAATTTAATGTATTAAAATCTGTGCACAAATTTATCACAATAAAATAAGTTTATTGTAAATTTTAGCATGAAGGAAGCATAACTTAAGAATAAAGAAAATGCAATTTTCTTAAATTATCCTTGCTTATAAATTTCCTAAAAAAAATAGTTAAATTTTACAATCTACCTTGAGTCAATAGCCTTATATGTTCTTCCTAAGATGACATTAATTTTAATGTAAATTAAACTCATTTTAAGCAAGTCACACAGGCTGTACATATTTTTAAGTACCTAGACTCACTAATAATTAATTAACCTGGTGAGAGATGTTTACAAGATTCTATGTGATAACAGCTTCATGTGACCAAAGCAGTGTTTGGTGCACAGTGAACACCTAATAAATGCTAGCGGTCATCAATATAATAATCAAAGTGAAAAATAACAGGCCAAACAGACTTTCCTTTATAGAAAATGCTATCAATGTTCTCATTTGAAGCTAAAATGGAACACAGTGTTGAACAAAAATATGAGGTATTACAAGTACTAGCTTGAAAAAAAAAGGTAGCATATGGCTAGTCAATACTTGACTGAACCTCTACTGCATTCTACATTCTACTATGGTGCTTCAATTTGGACTGTCTAAAGATGCAAACTAGATGGAAGTTAAAGGATTAATCATACAAAAAGAAATAAGTCTAATGATCTGAACTTAAGGGTCCCGAGGGGATTGTAGTTTGGAAACAAAAACCAAAAAACGGGCAAAAAGGAAATCTTGGAAATGACAAATATGCAAACCTTGATAAACTGTTAAGCTTTTATTAAGTAAACAAAACTTAAAACAAAGTCTCCAAAAGATGGTTTTTCAAATGGAAAAGTCTGGCTCCTTAGCAACAGTGTTCCCAGAGCACCATAAGGAGTGATCCCCAACACAGAGCCAGGAGTAGCCCTAGAATCTGTCATGGGGTGTGACTTAAATATAACAAAACAAAAAAATTAAAGAAGTTTACAGAACCAAGATAATAAACATCAACAAATCTATCTACCTTTAATTTTTAATAAATGAGTAATGATTTTGAATTTCTCTGTTGTTTCAAACTTTTCAGGTTTTTCCTCTTCACATTTCAACCAGATATTTGCATTATGGAAAAACGATATTATTTCCTTAGTTCATCCTTCCTCAAAATGTGAATGCTGTGAGACTGGAACACAAAATCTGTTCAAAAGACACAGTCTAATGATGCGTCTTTCTTTCTTCCCCTTCACAAATCTACTCCCCACTCACTCCCCATCTCAGCTTACCCAGGATTCATCATATGCACTACCTTTTGCTCTGCAAATCACTTGATTTATGATTTCCTTCTCAAATCTCTTTTTCTATTGTAAAAGAACTAATAGAAATGATATTCTTAAAAGAAAGAAATGTTGTATAGATATAAAAGTTCTCACCATAGTGGAAATGTGTTAAAATAAAAAGTCTTACTTAAAGGAAGCCCAGTTTAAGAAGGGACTATTGAAGATGAAGCAATTAAAACTGCCTTTTATAAAGGAAAAGTAATTACTTTAAATTAAGTTAATAACTTGCCTTCTAGATGAATTCAACATATTTCTCTATCAAAATATAGATTCATGCTAGGTCCTATATGACATCATTCTAATGTTTTTATATCTAATTATTTCTAATTTTATGTTCAAGATTCTGGCTTTATCTAACTATATTTACTTCTGGAGTTATGGCAGTTCCCAGTCATGCAAAAATTTAACCTAAATAAAGCAACACATGAATAACGTTCTTTAATATTTTAACATGTTCCTTAAAAAATACAATAATTTTATAACATGACTATAAAAATACCTGATTTTCTGCAAATGTTCAAGCATGTGGTAGGTGAAAGATCTATTTTTAAATGTATATATTTTAATAGTGGAAAGAGAGAAAAGTTACCAACACCCATACAGATCCTCCTCCAAAAAAATAAGCAAATTGAGAGCATGAGATATAGCATAGCAGTAGGGTGTTTGCCTTGTACACAGTCAACCCAGGACGAACCTGGGTTCAGTTCCCAGCATCCCGTATGATCCCTCAAGCCTGCCAGAAGCAATTTCTGAGGACCACTGGGTGTGGTTTCCAAAAACAAACAAACAAATAAATAAATAAATAAAATAAGAAATCTCCACAATAATGTCCAATTTTTATAAAGATGAAAATGAAAACTAATTATTACTGTTAGATAATATGTATTCTGAGTGCTGTCTGTGCTTTATGTGTGAATGTTGGTATGTGCGCAAATAATGATCATGCTCAAGCTGTGTATGTGTGAGCACAAATAATGCACAGTAAGAATAAACATGAGCTTTGGGGCTAATTAATTTTATTTCAAATTCAATGATACCAATAGCTAACCATGGAATGTTATTATTTTTATTTTGTTTTCTTTTTTTTTTTTTTTTGGTTTTTTGGGCCACACCCAGTGACGCTCAGGGGTTACTCCTGGCTATGCGCTCAGAAGTAGCTCCTGGCTTGGGGGACCATATGGGAAATCGGGGGATCGAACCGTGGTCCATCCTAGGCAAGCGCAGGCAAGGCAGGCATCTTACCTCCAGCGCCACTGCCCGGCCCCTATTATTATTTTTAAAATAATATCTTTATTTAAACACCATGATTACAAACATGATTGTAGTTCAGTTTCAGTCATAAATAGAACACTCCCTTCACCAGTGCCACATTCATATCACCAATGCTCCCATCTCCCTCCTCCCCTCCCCTGCCTGTATTCCAGACAGGCTTTCTACATTCCTCACTCACTGACATTGTTATGATAGTTCTCAGTATAATCATTTCTCTAACTGCACTCACCACTCTTTGTGGTAAGCTTCATATCTTAAGCCGATGCTTCTGGTCCACATCGCTGGGAATAATTTCAATAATGTCTTTTATTTTTCTTAAAACCCATAGATGAGTGAGACTATTCTGTGTGTGTCTCTCTCCCTCTGACTTACTTTACTCAGCATAATTGATTCCATGTACATCCATGTATAAGAAAATTTCATGACTTTTTCTCTCCTGACAGGTATATTATATTCCACTGTGTGTATATACCACAGTTTCTTTAGCCATTCATCTGTTAAAAGGTATCTTGGTTATTTCCAGAGTCTGGCTATCGTAAATAGCACTGCAATGAATATAGGTGTGATGAAGGATTTTTTGTATTGCATTTTTGTGTTCCTAGGGTTAACATGCAAAAAAAGAAAAAAAAACAATGACCTTCTTATACACCAATAATGAGAGAGAAGAAATGGACATTAAAAAACCAATCCCATTCACATTAGTGTCACACAAACTCAAATATCTTGGAGACTCCTTAACTAAAGATGTGAATAAACCTATACAAAGAAAGCTACAAAACCCTGCTTCAAGAAATAAAAGAGGACATAAGGAAATGGAGACATATATTCATGGATTGGAAGGAATAACATCAATTCTCCCCAAAGCATTATACAGATGTAATGCAATACCTCTAAGGATTCCCATGGCATTCTTTAAAGAAGTGGACCAAACGAAGCAAGAAACACCTGAGAATAGTGAGGAATATGGGAGGCATCACTTTCCCCAACTTTAAAATGTATTACAAAGCTATAGTCTTTAAAACAGCATGGTATTGGAATAAAGACAGACCCTCAGATCAGTAGAATAGACTAGAGTATTCAGAGAATGTCCTCCAGACATACAATCAATTAATCTTTGATAAATGGTCAAGAAATGGAAAATGGAGCAAGGAAAGCCTCTTCAACAAGTGGTTTTGGGACAACTGGTCAATCACTTGCAAAAAAAATGAACTCAGATCTCCATATAACACCCTGAACAAAGGTCAAATGTAAATGGATTACAGACCTTGATATCAGACCTGAAACATCAAGGTATAATAGAAAAACACATAGGTAAAACACTCCACAACATTGAGACTAAAGGCATCTTCAAGGAGGAAATAGCACTCTCCAAACAAGTGGAAACAGAGATAAAAGGATGGGACTATATTGAGCTGAGAAGATTCTGCACCTCAAAGGAAAGATAGGATACAAAAGCCACCCACAGAATGGGAGAGGCTATTTACCAAATTGAATGTTATTATTATATAACCCTAAATTATTTTCCTCATTGCAGAAGATTCAATATTACTCTCTAAGTTGACATGACCAAGTCTTAGTCCATAATCCTAATGAATGGAACTGAGATCCTTCCAGAAGAAACTCAATGAAAGGTCTCAGGAAGAGATCATCTTAGTTTTAAACTGACCCCTATACTTCAGAGACCAAGTGGATGAGCAAATCTATAAGAAAAAATATGCAAACAGCTGCAGCCTGGAGGAACAGAGGAAAATGTTTAATGAATGGTTTTTTTCTTTAAGCAGAGAATAGAATGATACAGCCTCAATCCAGGGAATACCCAGGGATGCCCACAACCAGTAAAGAAACTGGGAACAAAGCCCGGGAAAGTCTGTCTCTCGGAGCCTTCAGAGGAAATGGACAGCAAACACCCTGAATTTACCTTCCAGAGCCAACGGAATACAAATTTGTTGTGGCAATGTTAGAAACCTAGTACACTGTTAATCATGATTTATCTCAAGCAACCGTGTAGATCAAATGGATGATCTAAGGAGCTCCAACAGTAGCCACTTAGTAAAAACTATCTCCTTTATTCTTCCTCCTGTGGATAGAGAAAACAGGTTTAGGGTAGTTTTTTTTCTCCTGAGGATTCAGGCTAGCTAATGATCATATTTAAAGGCCTACATCTCCAGGGCCTCCCACCTCATTTGTCCTGCTGGGGTAAGTGTCAGGAATACCCTGTGATGATAAAAGGTCAGTGCTTGCCTGTTTGACACAGGCTTTTCTTCCCACCTACCTCCCTGTCTGACTCCTCATCACAGTAAGGCTTTGCTTGCCTATTAAGCCCAGCTAAAGAAAACCAGCTCAACAGACAGGCTGCACTGAGAGGCCAGACACTGGCCCTTAACAGAGCAGCTCTTATTACCATCTCTCCATCACTGACATGCTTCTGGACTCTGACACATAACCCAGAAGACCCCCCAGACTCCACATTCTTTTTCCCTCTGAGCTTATTTAGTCTTCGTTTATTATTTTCTTCAACTGAAAGGTCTGTAGCAATGCCTCAAAGGCTGTGTTATCCAAGTTTATTATCTTGTTTTCAAAACTGCTTAGAGATGACAAAGTGTATCACTTATTTTTATTCTCTTTTTTCTTTTTGCTTCCTCTAAAAGATGCTTTATCTAATAGAAAAGAAAATAAGTCACCAGACTTTATTGAAGAACCAGACCCACAGTCAACTAACAGTGTACCAAATAATGGTGTAGCATAATGTTGTCATAAAATAAGGCATGACAAAAAATGGGAAAGCTTTCTAAATGCTGTGAAATTTATTATGAGACTTAAAAACCTAATTTGAAGATATTCAAAATTACCCCCATTACTTAATTTAGTAAATTTTTTAGGCCAGTAAAACCCTTTTTTTGGCTTGGTTTTGGGCCACACCTGACTGTGCTCGGGCTTATACCTGACTCTGAGATCACTGATCCCTCTCAACAGGACTCAAGGGACCATAAGGGGTGCTAGGAATTGAAATGGGTTCTGCCTTGTGCAAGGTAAGTGCCCTACCTACTATACTAATTAATTTAGTAAGAATTTATATGCAAGTAAACATAACAGACTTGGAGGCTTATTTTCCTCTCATTTCCCTAAGCTTACATCTATACAGTAAATAATAGCATTCTATATAAAAACATCAAATTACATATTTATATTATGCTGCTTTTCTCAGATATTACATGGTATATATGTTCTGTTATATTTTGCCTAAATTTCATATATATATGTATGCTTATATATTACATATAGCTACCCTAGTTTTAACTCCTTGAAATGCAACCAACAGAACAATATAAAACATTTTTAGCTCCTTGAAATACAAGCTCAAAAATTCAGGAGATTTTGAGCTCCACTTCTTCCTTATTTTTTCTTTGATTCAGGTAGATAGTTGATAACTTTATGGTCATGCTACAGTTATTTGAGAGGAAAATAAAGATATGCACCATTGGAATACAGATATGCAGATGCAAGAGAAGATAAGTTTTATGTGCCTACTAGCTAGACTGTTTTATTTTGCATGCATATAGGCAGTCTTTAGCACTCAGGCCAAAATAAAAGAGATGAGAAAGAATTAATCTGATACTATTTTATTCCACGATTCCAAAAATAAAGGTGCTTTGCATGAATTATAGCATATTATACTCCCAATAACAAATGTGCATTGAGGCTCAGAAAGCTTAAATAATAAGGGTCATCCATACTTAGGTAATAAATAAATAAAACTGACACCTGCTGCCTTATAACATTCCCCTCCCACTTGGAGAGTTGATATAGAAGAAAGGATCCAGGAGTGACCAAGAAAACTGGACATTGTTGTTTATATATAGTTATGTGACCAAAGAGTCTTAAGAGAGAGATAGGTCATTGTAAGTACAGAAAAAAAGCTTCCTGTGCTTAAATCTGATTATAACACAACTTAAATCCACTGAAACGTATCCTGATATCAAAAGACAAGCTTTGCATATATCAGTTCTGAAAGCTTTGAAACCCTAGTCATGAAGCAGCAGGTGTAAACTCCACTAAATTGTTCTGGAGGATAATCACACTCCAGCTTCACAGCTTGCTCAGAATTTTCAGAGTACCTGCTATTCCTCATCAGCCTGAGATTCTTAAGGTGGGAAGGGACAGTACAGAAAGATTACAAACCATTTTTGTTTGTTTTGGGTGTTTTTGTAGAAACCACTCCCAGTACTGCCTTGGTGCTCAAGGGTCACATGAAGGCCAGAACTTAATGCAAGACCTTAAACTTGATAGACATTTAGTCTTCCATTTCAGATATCTCCCATCTCCTAAATGTTGCTTTAATAAAGTCTAATCTGCAGTAAAGTAAGAAGCATTTCAATATGGTTTTTCTGAACTAAGTAATCTCATGGCAATCAGTAGATTCTAAGCCTTAGAGTAGACAAAGAATGTGACCAAGTAAATCCACAAGTGGGTCTACTGACAGGTCTTGAGGTTTTTGTGTTAAAGTGTATTACATCTTCATTTTCTAGTTAAATCCAGTTAAAAGAGGAGCTCAGGGATCCACCACTAGAGTCTATTTTTCTATTAAAATTTGTTAGCCAAACGAATGACGTCATCATGTAGCCATGGCAAGAGATTGTGTAGACACCACCATCTTGGGCTAAAGAGATAGTACAGAGGTTAAGAGAACCTTGACCCTTACAGACTTAATAACTCAACTTATTAACTCATTTACTAAGTAAGTCTTCTGAGCAGGATACTATCTCTTTATTTCTCTTTGATGTTTTATTTTTCAGTTAATAAATTTTTCTCTAATAGGGCACTGTCATGAAGCAGATTCAAAACTAACCTAAGAAAGACTTTTTTCCTTTACAGAATTTTCAATCTAGTCAACAGATAAGTTTGCCATAAAAAAGTGAAAACAACTTTACATTCACTGTTGCTATTCTGACACTAAATCTGGCAGGAGAAAGAAATCTACTAACTGGGAGGGGCAGCAAAAGAGAGAAGGAGCTATTTGAGATGAATCATCATTTTAGGTAAGGAGCACCATATTTCACAGAGGTCAGGGCTCAGTCCTGGCTCTACATTTAAGGATAACCCCTGGCAGTGCTTACAGGACCATTGGGGTGCAGGAAATTAATCTGGAGTCAGTCACATGGAAGGCAAGCACCTTACCCACTATTGCTTTGAAGTAGTTCAAATGGAATCGTGGAGCATTAAGAGTAGTACTCAGATGCAGAGGACAAGATATTAGAGACAGAATAAAATTTGGTAAGTACATGGACAACAGAGGAGAAAATGTCAAATGATAAACCTGATAAATTCATCAAGTTGTAACCTCTGAAATATACCCAGGCTTACACACTGGATTTCACTTACCTTTCCCCTGACAAGCTCCTGAGGAGTAAACCTTTGACATGAACCATGAAAAGCTCAACTTATTGTCAGCAAATATATTTGCCTACTTTTAACAGCTATTTACACAGATGTTCAAATAAAATGTAATTGTCAACCATATCCATGAAGAAGTAAAATAGTACTGAAAACCTACAGACACAAAATGAGTATTAGACCTCGTAGTAGAGAAACTGAATCAGGTTGCCCACAAACAAACAAACAAAAAATCTTAAGATGGGCCCTGAAAATTTCCACATTCTCCAAAAGTTCCATCTGCTTGTCTTTAAGAAATATACATTTCAGTAGAAATGAAAAAATAACAGAAAAATCCTTGGAAGCTTGCTTCTTACATCAGAGATCTGGGGATACAATTATACATATAATTCACAGCTCACAAAATTTTATGACTACATAGATCCCCAAACCAAAACAAGAAGGTAATTCTAATGAAAAGGAAGATTTCCCTATGATTCTTGGCATAGGAAACAAATGCATAAAATTATAGATCTTTTTCTTTTTAAATAATAACTGTGATGGAGTGGAAGGCCGCTGCATCCCCTGTCTGGAAATTTCTTGATCCTGTTTATATTGGCTTCCTATCTATTATCTATTTTATCATATTATCCTGTCCTCTGACTTTGTAAATACATTAAATACTTTTTATAAATTCTAAAATTTTGACAGTGGTGATCAAATGTAAAAAAAAATAATAAAAGAAGAGAATAATTTTCTCTATTTTATGTAAGTGAAGAAGGAAATCAACTTTGAAATGCCAAAAATTCCTATCCACTCCTCAAAGTCAGAAACTATGCTTCATTTATCTTGTTTATGCAGTCTCCATGACATTAGCTGAGAAACAGGTTCTTAATATTTGTGATCAACTGTAAATTCTTACAGTGATAAATACTGGATTCTAATGATTTCTCTTTCAAATATCAAATTTATTATCATCAAAAATGTGCCTTAGGGGCCGGGCGGTGGGCTGGAGGTAAGGTGCCTACCTTACCGCGCTAGCCTTGGACGGACCGCGGTTCTATCCCCCGTGCCCCATATGGTCCCCCAGGCCAGGGGCGACTTCTGAGCACATAGCCAGGAGTAACCCCTGAGTGTCACTGGGTGTGGCCCAAAAACCAAAAAAAAAATGTGCCTTAAATATTAGACATTTACATCCTCTTTTGAAAAAATTGACAGTTTAAAAGATTAAATATAAAATTCTCATATGACTCAAAAAATCAAAAAATCTCACTTTTAGGCACATAGCCAAGAGAATTGGAAAATGTAACATACTCATACAATGAAACATACAACATGAAAAAGGATTTAAAGTTTGATCCATGCCATAATATCATTGAACCTTGAAAGCATTAGCTAAATGAATGATCTAGATAGCAAAGGAAATATATTGTGTGGCTTCACTTATTAGAAATGTCCAGAAGGACAACCTTAAGATTTGCAGATTTACCAAAGGCAACCCTCAGGCCAAAAGGTAGTGTAGGATATAGTGAAAAAAAATCAACAAAATGAATGCTTTACCAAGAACATTTTACCCAGCCAGACTTTCATTCAGATTTGAAGGAGCAATAGACACAGCTTCACAAATAAATAAGAGCTTGAAAATTTTATAGACTTAAAAAGAACTTTAAAAGAAGAATTAAAAGGGGTACCTTAAGACAATACAAACCTCACAATCACACAAAACTTCTACAAAAAGAAAACATAACATTCCATAACAATAAACTCTCTCAATGGCAATAAACCAAATTCACCAAGAGACACAGAATGGCAAAATAGATTAGAAAATTGAATTTAACATTCTGCTGCCTGCAGGAAACACATTGAATAGTCAGAGCAAACACAGACTCAATGTCAGAGATTGGTAGATAATCCTTCAAATAACTACCTCAAAAAAGGCTGGATGTCCATAGTAATATCAATGGCATAGACTTCAGACTCAAAATAAGAATCAGAGAAAGTCATTTTTAATAATCGAATGATATGTGCATCAGGAATAAATCACACTTCTAAACATATAAACTCAATCAAGGGCTAACGAAATACTTAAAACAACTGCTAATGGATTTGAAGACATAAATAGCAAACCAATAGTAGTTGTGTGTGTGTGTATATATGTATATTATATAGTATATGCTATATAGTATATATACTATGTATATGCTGTGTATATATGTTTATATATATATATATGGCTGTTAAATTCCCAAAAAAGACAAATTCCTTCTTCAATGCACATGGGACATTATCTAAGATATATCATATGATGAGTGACAAAACATACCTCCATAAATCAGGATGCTAGAAATTATGTCAACTATCTATTCAGACCATAATGCACTTAAAATAGAAAAGAATTATGAATAGAAATAGAGACATAACTTTAACACTTGGAAAGTCAACATCTTGCTATTGAACAACCAGTGGGTCAAAGAGGATATAAAAATATTTCTAAGAAAAGGAGAGAGAACACAAGCTATTCGAATTTGTGGAACACAGTAAAAACATAATTAAGGGGAAAATGTATAGGTTTGTAAGCATTCATCAGGAATGAAGAAAGGGACCACATGAATAACTTAA
>PVKC010000007.1:119670-144029 GCA_004027635.1 Crocidura indochinensis
AAAGGTCATCGGTTCAAATCCCAGTGCCCCATATGGTCCCCCGTGCCTGCCAGGAGCAATTTCTGAGCATGGAGCCAGGAGTAACCCCTGAGCACTGCCGGGTGTGACCCAAAAAAAACAAACAAACAAAATACTTATTGCAGAAATTAATGAACTAGAAATCAAAAAAATCAACCCAAAAGATCAATGAAAGCAAGAGTTGGTTCTTTGAAAAAAATAAACAAGAATGGAAAACCATTAGCAAAACTCACAAAGAGAAAACTCTTATAAACCAAACCAGATATGAAAGGAGGCATGCCTCACAGGTACTACAGAAATTCAAAGAAAAATAAAAGATTATTTTGAGAATCTTTATGCCACAAAACAAGAGAAATGGATAAATTATTGGATTCCTATAAACTCCAAAGGCTGAACCCAGATGATTTGGAATACCTGAACAAACCAATCACTATTTGGGGGTGGGGGGTGGGCAAACCCGGTGATGCTCAGGGATTACTCCTGGATATGCGCTCAGAAATTGCTCCTGGCTTGGGGGACCATATGGGACTCCGGAGGATCGAACCTCTGTCTGTCCTAGATGCAAGACAAATGCCCTACTGCTTGCACCACTGCTTCGGCCCCCAAACCAATCACTATTAAGGAAATTAAAATAGTAATCAAAAGTCTTCCCTAAAAAAAATAAAATAAAATAAAGATCCCAGGCCCAGATGGTTTTACCAGTGAATTCATTAAAACCTTTAAAGAGGACTTACTGCCAATTCTTTAGCTTTTTCAGGAAATTGAAGAAATAGAAAAACTCCCAAATAGTTTCTGTGTAGCCAACATCACCCTAATACCAAAAGTTGACAGAGACACCACAGACATGAGAGTTATAGACCAGTATACTTGATGGAAACAGGTGCAAAGATCCTCAACAAAATACTAGCAAATAGAACCCAACAATTTGTCAAAAAGATCACACACCATGATCAAGTAGGATTCATCCAGGGACTTCAAGGATGTTTTAACATATGCAAGTCAATCAACATAATCCACCATATCAATAAAAATAAAATCTATGATCATATCAACAGATGAAGACATAGTATTTAGCAAGATCTAGCAGCATCCATTCAAAATTTAAAAAAATAACGATAAACAAGATGGGAATCGAAGGAACTTTCTTCAGAATAGTCAAAGCCATTTATCACAAACCTACAGCAAACATATTCAATGTAGGGAAAAGTAAAAGCCTCTTCCCTAATATCTGGTACAAGACAAGCTCCCTTCAATATAGTAATGAAAGTACTTGTGATAGTAATTAGGCAAGAAAGAATATTAAGGTCATCATCAAACTCTCACATTGTAGATGACATGAACTATATTTAGAAAACCTTAAGGACCTCTAAAAAAGCTAGAAATAATAGTAAAGTGACAGGCTACAAAATTAATATCCAAAAATCTGTAGCTTTTCTATATGCAAATAATGAAACAGATATTTAAAAGACAATATTCAAAATTGCGCCTCAAAAAAATCAAATACTTCAGCATCAACTTAACTAGAGTTTAAAGACCTATACAAAGAAAACCACAAGACAGCACTTTAAGAAATAAAAGAGGACACGAGGAAATCAAAAACATCCCCTGCTCATGTATAAGGAAGATTAGCATCATTAACATGGAAACATTTCCCAAAACATTGTACAGATTTATTTCAATTCCTATATGGATACCATGACATTTTTTTTAAATAAATAGATCAAATGTACCTGAAATCTGAAATTCATATGGAATAGTAAACCTCCATGAATAGCCAAACATATTCTTTGGCAAAAAGATGGGAGACATCACTTTCCCCAACTTCATATCTACTATAAAGCATGAGTAGTTAAAAGAGCATAGTGTTGAAATAAGAACCCTCAGATCAGTGGAATATACTTGAATATCTTGAGAGAAATCTTCAGGCATATGATCAATTAATCTTTGATTTAAAAAAAAGCAATAAATATGAAACAGAGTAAGGAAAACCCCTTTAATTAGTGGTGTTGGGAAAACTGGGCATCTACATGAAAAATGACACCATGCATAAAAGTCAAATCAGAATCAATTAAATACATTTCCATCTTTTTTTTGGGGGGGGTCACCCCCAGCAGTGCTCAGGGGTTACTCATGGCTCCATGCTCAGAAATTGCTCCTGGCAGGCAGTGGGGACCATATGGGGCATCGGGATTCAAACTGATGACGTTTTGCATGAAAGGCAAACGCCTTACCTCCATGCTATCTCCTGGGCCCCATCAATTAGATACATTAACATCAAATGTGAAACAATAAGGTTCATAGAGAAAAATGTAGGAAGAAATCTCCATAACATAAAGCTAAAGGCATCTTCAAAGATGAATCACCACTGACCATGCAAACGGAAGCAAAGATAAGCAAATGGGACTCTATTGAACTAAAAAAAGCTGTACCTCAAAGGAAACAAGGTCAAGAATACAAAGATTGCCCACAGATTGGGAGAAACTATTCACCCATTATCCATATGATAAAGGGAGTAATATTTAGGCTATATAAAGCACTGATAGAGCTTAACAAGAAAAAATATCTAATCCCATCAAAAAATGGGGAGAAGAGATGAACTGAAACTTCCTCATAAAAAAAATACAGATGGCCAAAAGGCACAGGAAAAAATGCTGCACATTATTTTATCAGGAAAATGTTAATCAAAGCAAAAATGAGATCATCTCATACCACATGAAAAATGAGAACAACCAGTGCTAGCACAGATTTGGTTAGAAAGGACTCTCATTCACTGAAGGTTTGAATGTCAACTGGTCCAGCCTCTTTGGAAAACAATATAGACAATTCTCAAAAATTTAGAAATTGAGCAGCAAATTTGACCCAGGAATACTGCTTTTGGTAATATACCATTGGGACCCAGGAGCACAATGCAGAAAAGCCCTCTATACTTTTATGTTCATTACAACACTATTCATAATATCCAGAAACTGAAAATAACCCAAGTGGCCAACAATAGCTGAATGAATAAAGAAACTATGGCACACCTACACAATGAAATACTGTGCTGGTGTTAAGAAAATTGCAGTCATAGAATTTTTCTTTATACATGGATTGGATGTTGGAAGTATTATGCTGAGCAAAATGAGTCAGAGGAAATAGCTATACATAGAATGATCACATTCATTTGTGGGATATCTTTAAAAAGATAGTATAATAATAATAATAATAGTACCACAAAACAATAGAGATGAGGGCCAAAAATATTGATTTATTGTAGGAAGCTTGCCATTAAGGGGGCATGGGGTAGTGCACTTAGGGCAGAAAAGGGATCACTGTGACAACATAGTTGGAAATGATCACTCTAGTCAAGACCAGGGTGCTGAAAGGAGGTAAAGTGTTATGTTTCAGTAACAATATTATAAACTAGTATCTATGGGGGGATGGGGGAAGAGTAAGAAAGAGTAAAGAAAAAGGTCTGCCATAGAGATAGGCAGAGAGAACTAAATGGGGAAGGGGAAGGGAAAGAAACTGAGGACATTGGTGGTAGGAATTGTGCACTGGTGAAGGATGTTGGACATCAAATGACTGAAAGTCATGAACAACTTTGTTATTGTGTAACTCACAATTATTCGATTAAAATTTTATTTTTAAAAGGGCAGATACATACCATTATCCTTAGTTGCACTTATCTAAGATATGGAATCAACCTAGGTATCCAAGAACAGATGAAAATGCAGCTGTGGGGCCTGGGAGATAGCATGGAGGTAAGGCGTTTGCCTTTCATGCAAAAGGTCATCGGGGCCCCATATGGTCCCCTGAGCCTGCCAGGAGCAATTTCTGAGCATGGAGCCAGGAGTAACCCCTGAGCACTGCCGGGTGTGACCCAAAAACCGAAAAAAAAAAATGCAGCTGTAAGGAATAATGAAATCATGCAATGTGATACAACTTTGTTGGAACTGGAAGATATCATGTTGATTCAGTAAGGAACTGGAAAAATATCATGTTGAGTAAAGTCAACCAAAAGAAGAAATATAAATATAGGTGATCTCACTTGTCTGTGGTATATAGAATAACTGGATGATGAAATATAATATAGTATGGGGGTTCCTAGATCACCTATGACCCCAATAGCTCATTGAGTCTTCAACAAATAAATACTTAAATTCTCCTATAATAGAAGGAAATTTATAATAATTGGCAGTCTTGAGGTACTAAGGATACAGTGAGAAGTAAGGTAGGGTCCAGAACAATAGTTCCATAGGTTGGACCTTTTATGCAGCTAACCCAGGTTCAATTACCAGCATACAATATAGACCCCAAATACTGCCAGACATAAAACCTGAACTCAGAGCCAGGAATGATCTTTGAGCATTAATAGGTATGTCCCTATCCATTCCCTCAAAAAGAGTAAGGTTTAAAGTTTCCTTTCCCTTGGGGTTTTTTGGTTTGTTTGTTTTGCAGCAAAACCTGGTTATGCTCAGAGCTTATTCATGTCGCTGCATTTGGGGACAAATATAGATACTTTCCCACAACACTATACAATCTCCAGTTCACTTTTGAAGAGGAAATCAACAAAGCAGTAAACAAGATTCAGAGGGATAACTGCTAAGAAGAAATAAAGATGCAGGGTGACATGATGATAATTGGTTAAATCCATACCTAATAGAACCCAACCTACTGTAAACAGAGATTTGGGTCTGTTATATCCAATTTATGCCAGGTGCTAGTAATGATATTGAATGAATGAGTACATGTCTCCCTCCACATTATTAGAGATTGCCAACTAATCACCTTGCTAATTCCCACTTTTCATTTTCTGGCAAACACTAGATTCTATGTGTTGGTTTGTTAGGTCTATCTTAACAAAATATCACAGATCGGAGTGACTTAAACAACAGAATTAAGTATCATATTGTTCCAGAGGCTACAAGTTCAAGATCAAGATATTGGCAGGTTTTATATATCCTGAAGATTCTCTTTTTGCTTTGCAGATGGAAGCTTTCTGGCTTGCTTCTGTGTATGTACCAGCACATCCCTGGTATCTGTCAGTGTGTCTTAATTGCCACTTCTTTTAAGAACATAGATTGAATTAGGTGCCACCCTAAAAGCCTCATTATAATTTAATTACCCATTATGATTTTTAATTGCCCATAAATGCCCCTCTCCTAAAATAATTACATTTCAATGCACTGGGGATTAGAACATTAACATAAAAGCTTGAAGGGGATAGAGTTTGCAAAGTAGGTAAGGCTTTGGCTTGCATGCAGCAGACCCCACTTCAATCCCAGCACCCATATGACCCCTGGAGCACCAATAGGAGTGATCTCTGAACAGAGTCAAGTGAAAGCCCTGAGCTTTGCTGAGCACTGTACACACACACACACACACACACACACACACACACACACACACACACACACACACACTTTTAAGAGGATACTACTCCATCCACAAAATCACTTTTACTAGCCTCACAGTTAGGTAGAAATGAGTCAACTGATTTTAGTTGGTCAAGAGTGAGCAGAACAAATCAGGATGACTTTCTGACCTCTCACTTTTAGCTCTCCACACATAAACCTGTCTGCTGGCAAGATATTGGTTGGTCCCCAGGGTGACGTTGGAAGCTACCAGCAGGTCTTCACCTTGTTTAACAAAACAACCAGTAGCCTGAGTCTCTGAAAATCATTTTTACATTCCTCTACAGAATTTCTTTACCTTCATCCTAAAATATAGAACTTTAAACCACGCACAGGTCTCTTAAAGCCTCTTAAAATTGTCATTGTAACACACTGCACATCATGGAACAAGGACTCATACACATTATATTTTTCAGGAGATAAAACAAAGAAATAAAAATGATAAAAAAAATACAAGAAATATTAAACCTCTGGTTTTAATCTCATAAAAAATTAGCCTTGATAGGTGAATTCAGAAATGCCAACCCCTGCTGTGGCTTAAATGCTAAAAATACCTGGACACCAAGAAGTGTCTCACCAGGCCAAATCTGGGTCATAGTGCTCCCTAGACCTGGATCAACAAACAAGGTGAAGGAGGTAATGGGGCAGGGGCAGGGGGCCATTTATTCGCTGCAGTGATCCCAAGAGCAGTGGGGAATCCAAAAATAAACAGTGGTTGACTTTGGTGCCCTTGAACAAGTATGCAAAGCTGCTGACTAACAGAGCCAGCTAATCTAAATGCCAATCTAAACTTCTCCTTCAAAACTACCAGTGCGGATGGTCATACCTTTAATTACCAAAGAGTTTAACTGAATGAAATATTTTCATTTACATGATTTATATCATTAATAATAATAATCATTGACTGATTCTGAAATTGTCAAAATTTTGCTTTTGGACTCCAGAATGGTAATTCAAAGTCTCCATAATAAAATTACTTGCCTATCATTCCTTCATCATTCGTCACACCCAATAGGTACCAGGCATTGCATGAAGGACTAGAAAGATGCATAGATTCATAAAATCTAATCCAGTCTCTCCAAGATTACAAAATCCTGAATTTGAAAGTGAGACGGAAAATACAAATATCAAAGGTAAAATGCCACTATTGACATTGGAGCAAGGTACTCTGAGAAAAGGAAATGATAAATTCCCAATGAAGAGTGGAGATGCAAATTAAAAAGGAAAAACTTGGAAGACACCTATACAGATATGTGTCTATGAAATGGAATTTGTTTGCACTTTGTTTTTTTTTTTGTTTTGTTTTTTTCTTTTGGTTTTTGGGTCACACCCGGCGGTGCTCAGGGGTTACTCCTGGCTCCATGCTCAGAAATTGCTCCTGGCAAGCACGGGGGACCATATGGGGCACCGGGATTCAAACCAATTACCTTTTGCATGAAAGGCAAATGCCTTACCTCCATGCTATCTCCCGGGCCCCACTTTGTTTTATTTTTCAAAGAAGGTAATAGCAAAGTCAAATAACCCCTGCAATCTCAAAAGCGCAAGGGAAAACTTTGGAAGTGGTAGCAGACATTCCTGTATCTTCTCATGACCCCTCCTTACTGTTCTCCTACCAATATCTCTTATACCAATAGCAGCACACAGCCTGTCACTTTCCAGGTCCCTGTCATGCACTAGCATGACACCCTAGCAAAAAATTTTCCTTATGGGAGCAAAATTTAAGGGACAGCTAACAATAAAATAAACCTTAAAATTATGGCTCATTTTCTTTCTGATTGTTTTATTTCCTAACCTACCATCTTCAGAGTTTCTGAAGCACCATTCTTCCGTTTACCTCCTGCTTTTCACAACTAAATCTGCTTCCAAGAATCTTAGTTTATGTACAAAATAGCAAATCCCTAGAATAGATCTGTTTCCAGGATATTTTCCCCAGATTCCATGATCATGTTCTACGATTGGATCCCATTATTCTGCTACAATTTCATCACATATCTCCTCCCAAATATTGAGCATTGCTCAATGGTATTTTAAATTCAATACTGAGAAAGAATTTAAAAAAGCTAAATTCAGTGTTGTTTGAATGGTTTCTGAAAGCAATGTGCTTTTTATTTTTGAAAGCATATAAAGTGAGGGAGTAAGGCATGAAAATCAGTTGTCTAAAAAACATATACTTTTGCTTTGTAAATATTTCAAGTAGGCTTACTTAAAGGAAGCCTCTTGCCATCAGGAAAATGAGGGTTATAGAAAGAATTCCTTCTGGTTAATGAAATGACAGATTCCCTTAGGAGGAATGGCTCGGTCCCAGACTGAGAATGTCACGTTCATAAATGCCTTTGCTCCTTGTCACCTTCCTCAGATGGTCAATCTAAGCCACTAGCATTTTTTCCTATGACAAGGATGTAATTCCAGTGGGAACTGGACTGAAGCCAACAATTAATTTCATGTAATTCAGCTGAATGATTTTAATTCCTCACAAGGCTGACTCAGGGTGCACAGCCCAGTGGACAATAGTGGTGGCAATGAGGTTCCCAGAAAGACCTTCCTCTGGCCTACTGGTTTAAGGCTGAGACAAACCCTTGACTTGGTTGGAGGTGAACTGAAGGTTGAACCAAAGTTCCTACCTTGAAAATAGTTCAAACAGACCTTCAGATTCTCCCAAGTCATGTGATATCTGAACAAGGTTAGTGTCATGAAAGGGCCAGCAGTAGCCACACTCAAGTAACCCTAGTGCCACCTCCTGGTGCTTGTCCTGGTTAGCTTTCTCTTCTGTTGTGAGCAGTGACTCACTTCAAGCAAGGGGAATAAGGAAAAGTGACAGTGTATGAGTCACAGTCAAGGTCGTGAGCCATCTCTATCCCTTCTTTTGGGGGCACACCACTGCTACAGCTGTGAATAGCCTTATCCTGAGGACAGACTCTGTGTCAAGGACCTGAATCTCTGCAATAGTCTCCCACAATGATCAACTGAGCAAATGCTTCCTGAACTTCAGATGGCAGCAGCCACAAGGTAACTTCAAGACTGTGGATCCACAAGAGACTATCTCCATACCACCCTGCTTTGTATGTTCCTTAGAAACAAGCAAACAAAAATAGTCCCAAAACATGTCTTTAATCTGCTACACTTAGAAGGAAATCGGGAAACAGTAATCCTTCACACAAGGGTCAAAAGATGCCCATCTACCCCCTAGGGCGTTGGTGAGGGGTATCAGAACAAGCCCATGCCAGTGGCCTTCCCTAACAGCTCTCTGGGAACGGAAATGCTTAAAGGCCAAGGAAGTGCTATGGCAAACACGTGTGGAGTTACTCATAGAGCACACACTGCGTGCCCCTTGGATGTGGGCAGGACACCAAGTGTCAGGGCAGCAAGGTGATTTTCCCCTTCACAAACCTCATTTTCCTTCTCCTTAACAACCAGCCAGTTTCGGTCAAAAACAAAATGGTTTTCACGGCCACTCAAAATTGAAGCCAGCCTCTGAACCCCAAACCCAGCTAGAAGTCTGTGGTCTCCTATTCTGAAGAAAAAACAGGGGCCTAAGTGGAACTCCGTGGAATGTAGCCACCCTCCCTCCAGTCCCCCTGAGTTTAAATAGAAGCATTCCTCTCTACCCTCTTAAAATTAAGTGCTCTCACAAAGCAGACACTGGAGCATAAAATACCTTTTTACTTCACCAAGTTGAAGACCAGAGTTTTGCCTTAAAGGGCCAGGCAACCTGAAGTTTCTCAACCCAAACCAGGCTAAAACCTTTCTAGGCTATAGAAAATACATTGTCCCTACCAACAGAGACTCTCTCTGAATCAGTACTAAGTAGTGTCTATTAATGGAAAACTATTTGCATATCATTTACAAATTTCACCAAAGTTGGACTAATCCCTCAGTTGTATGTTCTTTTAATTTTACAATCAACAGGTTCCTTTTTCACAAACGTAAAAGGCAGGAAAACTCAAATGTTCTAGCTAACCCAGTCATTGAAATCAAGTAAATGCCTATATAGATCTTGCCCCTCACAATCACCACCTTTATTGCCATCAGCAGCTTCTAGTAAAATATACTAATTTTGATGTAAAGCTATTAAGTAGGAAAGTTCTCAGTTAGTCAAACATAAAAACAAAGAGATACATCCTGAAGGCTTGGCTTGGTGAGTATGAAATGAAGTCATCAAGTGGTGAAATGAAGGTATAAGCTGGTCATACAAATACACATTTTCAATAACAGGATTCTATGGAAAGATTTTTTAAAATAATTCATACCTTTGTTGATTCCGCATGTGCCATTTGCAATTTAACATCACAAAATAATCACTCTAAATGGTTCTCTCTGCTATGATTCACCACGGTGAATGATTCTGCCACTCACAGCAAATCAGAGAACGGTTCGGAATGGCTTATTTTCCTGCTTCAATAAACTATGACTAGGCATTCAGCAGATTTTTCTTTTGTTTCTTATTATTTTGCAGAGTCGAGAAAAAATATGAAAAATAAAAGAAATAACTGAATGGGCCACTGCTTCCAAAACTTATTTAGTCTTGCTCATTTATGTCAAACCTGTTATTATTCACTCTCATTCTGTTTTTCTAGTGTATTTTCCATCTGCCGTGGAATGCTCACTACTAGATACCTGTTCTCTTTTATAATCATCTATCACAGTTTATCTTTTCACATAAAATTCCAAGTGACCACTGTGATCAAATTAAAATATTTTGTTCAACAAATCTGCTTTGTTGAATTAATTTTGTTTCATTAAGCCTATCAAACAAGTATCTTAACACCTACCATTGGATCTCAGCCCAGAAAGTTGACTTACATGAAATATCAATGAGGTCTTTTGATAGTTTTCACCTAAGTGCTACAATTAATAGAGTTTTTTCAGTATATATTTTATCTGAATTAGTTCAGGTATTTCAAGCCACTAACTATCAAGAAACTGCTACAATTCCATATATCCTTCTACTCTTTTTTTTTTTTCGGTTTTTGGGTCACACCCGGCAGTGCTCAGGGGTTACTCCTGGCTCCATGCTCAGAAATTGCTCCTGGCAGGCACGGGGGACCATATGGGACACCGGGATTCGAACCGATGACCTTTTGCATGAAAGGCAAACGCCTTACCTCCATGCTATCTCCCGGGCCCATATCCTTCTACTCTTGCCCTTAGAACTCCAGAAATTACTTATCAAAATATTCAACTTAACAGTATTTTAAACCAGGTAAAAATTAAAAGTATACTATGTGTCTCCAGCCCTAAACTTTCATAAAAATAATAATAAATGACAACTTCAGCCATGTAGACATTTGCACACATACACATACACATGTGCTTGCAGAGTTTCTATAACTATAGGTACACATCCATTAGTAGGAACTAAACTGGAATAGAAAAAGGCATTGCATTGTATTAAATGGAGTTACATGAAATGGTTTTGCATAGAAATTGTGTTATACTAAAGGGTATATGAACTCCATTAATATCTCCTTCCATAGGGTAAAATCATAAAGAGACCAAGAAACCCAAACTGTGTTTTCTAACTGTTCTTTTAATTATATGCATCTCTACCATTTGTATATAGACATTTCTATTCATATATAAATTGTAATATATATTTTTCTATGATATATAAAACAAAAAGTTATATGAGGATAAAGGATTAATAAATAACCTCATACTAAATATCTATTCCACCCCCAACTAATTGTCTGCACAGTTCATAAGGTGTACCTCACCTGAACTCCCAATGAACACTGTTGTTCTGCCTTCTAATAGGTCTACGTCTGCTATTTTCAGAAAACATTTTATACTTCATAAAACACTTCAATATATTATCTCAGTTATCCTCACAAAGACCCTTCTCTCGTCATACAGGTTAGGAACTCAAATAAGCATGAATGTCTCCAAGATGACCCAGACTGTGGCTACCCTAGATTTGAAACAAGGGCAGATGGTTGAATTCATGGGGTTTTGTTTTGTTTTGGATTTTGGTTTTAGGGTTTTTTGTTTGTTTGTTTGTTTGTTTGGGGGCCACACCCGGAGATGCTAGGGGTTACTTGTGGCTCTCGATCCTGGCAGGTTCTAGGGACCACATGGGATGCCGGGTATTGAACCCAGGTTCATCCCGGGCCGGTGGCATGCAAGGCAGCCGCCTTAGCACTGTGCTATCACTCCAGCCCAGTCTACGGATTTTTATGTGCAACTCTGGAAACCATACCACCACTTAAAATATTACTTCTAAGCAAACGTGCTGAGTTCTAACTCTATGAATTAAAAAAAAATTTTGGGGAACAATCTCTGATCACAAATCAAGGACTCCATGTACTGAATTGTTCCAAATCAATGTTTTTATGCCAGATAGAACTCTTATTATGCTCTTCACGCCGGAAAATAAATTACAGGAACATAAAAAGCCATACCTGGTGGGTGCTGAGATGCCCATGATCATCACAACGATCAGCTAGTTCTCAAAGTAGTATGTCTATCCTGAGCTACTTCCTTGCTACATATATCCAATTTCATGTCTTAAAAGACTCAGGCCATTTTCCTTTATCAGAAAAATATTTAAGTATCAGAAAAAAAATCTGTTTCTAATAATTTCCCTTTTTTCCTGGTTTTTGGGTCACACCTGGCAGTGCTCGGGTATACTCCTGGCCTGTGCTCAGAAATTGTTTCTGGAAGGCAGAGAGGACCATATGGGATGCCAGGATTCGAACCATCGTCCATCCTGCTGCGTGCAAGGCAAACGTCCTACCACTGAGCTATCTCGCTAATCCCTATTTATGACTTTTGATTATTATAAGTAAGTACAATACTTTAGCCCTAGAAAGTTCTCTCTTATTTTGAGAACCAAAAGGTGGCCAAAAAGTGGATTTTTTTAATGACAGTAATTACTAGAGTTTTGGTCCAGAAAGATGGCTAAAGAAACCAAAATATTAAAGAGATGTTGAGTTTAGGGGCCACACCCACTTGCGCTCAGGCTTACTTCTGACTTTGCACTCAGGACCCAGAGTCTTCTTAGAAAGTATTTTCTTTAGATTACCTGTACTGATCAAATAACACTTTTGCAATCCATTTTACTTCCTTTAGAAATGATATTTCTGGGGCTAGAGATTTAACAGTTCAACAGGCTGGAGCAAATTTTTTGCATGAAGCAGGCCTAGGTTCAATCCCTGTTACCACATAGTCTCCTGAGCATCACCAACAGTGTCCCCTGAACACCAAGCCAGGAATAGTCCCTCAGCACTGTCAGATATGGCTCCTCAAATTTAAAGCAAATATTTTTGGGGCCTAAGACGTGAACTCCAGTGAATTTATTCTCTAAGAAAAGAATTTAGTAGGAAAGAGATAGATTAATTTGAAGAGCTTGTCTTATGTCCCAAATTTAAACTTGAATTTGAACTTAGATGCAAGTTCATTGCAAGACATTTTCCTATCAGCAGTTGCCTATTAGCACAGAGCCAGTAGATCCTGACCATCACTGGGTGTGGCACAACACACTCTTCTTCAAAAATAACAACAAAAAAAAAAAATTCTTAATTTTTTTCTTTTTTGGTTTTTGGGTCACACCCGGCAATGCTCAGGGGTTACTCCTGGCTCCATGCTCAGAAATTGCTCCTGGCAGGCACGGGGGACCATATGGGGCACTGGGATTCGAACAGATGACCTTTTGCATGAAAGGCAAACGCCTTACCTCCATGCTATCTCCCGGGCCCCATAAAAAAAATTCTTAAATTTTTAAGCATAAGTATTTCATCATTTACTAATGGTATTATTTGTAAATTATTTAAAAAAAATGAGGGGGCCCAGGAGATAGCATGGAGGTAAGGCATTTGTCTTTCATGCAAAAGGTCATCGGTTCGAATCCCAGTGCCCCATATGGTCCCCCGTGCCTGCCAGGAGCAATTTCTGAGCATGGAGCCAGGAGTAACCCCTGAGCACTGCCGGATGTGACCCCCCCCCAAAAAAAAGAAAAAAAATGAAACACATAAAACATCTTTTTAAAAGCCTTCTTGGTCCCAGTATTACAGGAGTTAAGCCTTTGCCTAACATGCCACCCACCCACCATGCCATCATTCTGCCATTGGTAGTGATTTGATCTCTACAAATCATATGGTCCCCTAAGTACAGAGTCAGAAATATCTCCTGTGCACCACTTGGTATGGTCCAACACCCCCTACAAAAATCAAAGATTAACCAAGATTAATCCCCAAATTAATACCCCAAATCCCCAAAATTAACCAAGAAATTTAGACTATAGCTGCAACACAATGTATTTATAACCATATAAGATCTCATAATAAAAAATAAGATTAGTCTTAAGTTATTCAAAATTAAGTATTTTGTCCAGAAGAAGTAGAATTGCCTTCTTTCTTTTCTACATTTTCCAGTTTTCTCTGATATAAACATTTATACTTTTATTAAGGATATTTTTTAGTTCATCTAAGTAATCTATTTAAAATTTCCACAAATCATGGGGCCTGAGAGATAGCATGAAAGTAGGGTGTTTGCCTGGCATGCTGAAGGATGGTGGTTCGAATCCTGGCATCCCATGGTCCCTCGAGCCTGCCAAGAGCAATTTCTGAGCATAGAGCCAGGAGTAACCCTTGAATGCTGCTGGATGTGACCCAAAACCAAACAAAAAAAATTTCCACAAATCAGAAAATGCAAGTAAAATTAACTTTATAAGGAAAAGAACATGTGCGGGTAGTTCAGAAAAGAAAAATAAATACCAACTAGATTTTTTAAACTCTCCATTAATTAGGAAATTTTTAATTTAAGTAGTAACTACAGTTCTAGATCACATTAACAAAAATTTTTAATTTTTATATATTTTATTTGATAGCATGTAAATATTAGAACTTTTATATATAACCTACTAGAATAAAAATAGCTATAATCACTTTAGAAGTCAACCTGAAAATAATTGAAAAGAATGACATATAAACTTTGCACAACTGTACATAAAAATTTTTTTACAATGGGGGCCAGAAATAGAGTACAGTGGTTAAGGTTTTTGCCTTGAACGTGACTGACTTGGGTTGTCTTGCTGGCATTCCTCTGGATCCCTTCAGCACCACTGTAAGTGTCTCATTAGTACAGAGCCAGGATTAAGTCCCGAGCATTGTCAAGTATGGCCCAAAGATAAAAAATAATAATTGTTCATAATAACAAAAAGTGAATGATTTATATTTTCAGTATTGAGGAAATAAAATATGCTTTATCATATAATGGAATATTGTAAATCAATAAAGATGACTGAATTGTATCTATATGAATCATTGTAGATGACTCACTAAAACAAACTACTGGTGGGGCTGGAGAGATGGCATGGAGGTAGGGCATTTGTCTTGCATGCAGAAGGATGGTGGTTCGAATCCCAGCATCCCATATGGTCCCCCGAGCCTGCCAGGAGCTATTTCTGAGCAGAGAGCCAGGAGTAACCCCTGAGCACTGTCGGGTATGACTCAAAAACAAAAACAAAAACAAACAAAAAAAAACCTTGGTGGGTTAAATGAAGTAACTAAGGATAAAATAATCCACTTAAATCAACTTTTAAAACACAGAAATATATATTAAAGCCATATACATCACATAAGCAGTATGAAATATATGCGTGGGATATTTTACCATCAAATTCAAAGCATTATAATTTTGGGAAAAAGAAATAAATGGGGCTGGACAGTAATCTAATTCTATGAGTTGGTAAATTTATATAAAAAAAAGAATACTTGAAGCAAGATTTGCAGTGCATTTTTAGAGAATACAAAAATACATTTTTCAGATACATAATTTTCTTTTCTCCCTTTTTATTTGATACTTAAGATAAAACATTGTAAGAAATTATCAGCCCATAAAAGTGATTTCATTCAAGTGAATGAGAAATTTGTGCAAGTCCCCAAACTCTTAGCTGTAAATGAAATAAACCTGGTCAGAACCACAGAGGTTCATACAGGATTATCCGCCATTTTCAGGTTTGGAGGTGCTGTTTCTGCTGACTAGGTGGCAGAAAGCATACTAGAATACTGGTTCTGCCTTCGCTTTGTGTTTGTGTTTGGCCATGGGGCAGCGGACAACCCACTAGAAGACTGTAGTTTACCACAGTGGAAAAGTTCATCCTCCAGAAGATTAAATATGCTTTGACCACACAAGTTGATGTTTTAGCTGTATAGCAAAATAATCCTAGTACTTTAACCCCTTTTTTAGCTGGAGGACATTTATCTTATTCAAGGACTTAGAGACTAGCTATACTTCCAGAAACTCTTAGGTCTCCAGGAAAAAAAAAAAAAGGCCCATTTGGAAGGACTTGGGACTTTCGTGTCTCAGAAAGACCTACCTGTCCAACAGACTTGCTGTTAGAGATGACTGAACTAAAAGAGTCAAAAATCCCAAACCCTTGCCCATTCTTGGAGAGATGGTTATTCTGTTTCACTAGAAGGGGCTATCCCTCAGACAAGGCAGTTTTCTATAAGGTACCCATACTAGATGCTATGAAGAGCCCTCCACTGTGTCCTAGATTACTCTGGTAGCTGGAGGAGCTGGAAAGCTGGGTCACTAAGTTCACAATGTCAATCTAACATGCTCACAACAACACAAACATCATGCACCATTGTAGTGCTCCTGCTCTCCAAACTGTAAACATCAGGTAAACCATTCACACTGATGATCTGAATAACAAACTTCATACTAGTATATTCCAATCTTTGACCTATCACATTCTCAAAAACAATTTTCAAGAACAAGTAGCTCCAAATGGTCAAAATAAATCAGCTCCAAATAAGTACTATATGACCTGTTAGCCATCTTGTCTACATCTGGATGCAAATTTGGCACATAGAGCGATGAGAAATGATGCAAAAAGATACTTCAGGGGCTCTTTAGAATTCAGCTTGCAAGTCATGCTTCATTCAAGGCAAATGAGATATTCCAGTATAAACGGAATGGTACTATAAGTGGTTCTAGCCAGGATAATAAGTGGTCAGTATATACAGATGATTTTTGGATTCCTCCATGAGCTACAAGTATATTTTAGGTATATTTTATGAAAGAAAAGGATGCTGAGTTCATTCTCAAAATGTCCTTTATATCATAAAACTACCCAGAATTAGTCAGGATTATCCTAGTCACTCTCAGAATTGTCAAGTACAAGAGTTCTGAGCATTCAGGATAAGTCTCCACCTTCAATATCCTACCCCTCTTTGAAAGAGTACAGAAAAACTGTGGCCCAATCAAAAATCAAAGTTGTCCACTTAAGTATGTTTGCCATAAATGCACAAAAATTAACTTGATTTCAAAAAATAAATTACATACATGAAAAGTATAATTGTTAACATTTGAGAGTTAAACTAAGTCTAAAGTGTCATTTTCTTAGTCAATATTTGCTTAAAATTATAATGATAAAGAACTAGCAGAGGAGCTGGATAGATAGCACAGCGGTAAGGCATTTGCCTTGCATGCAGAAGGATGGTGGTTCAAATCCCGGCATCCCATATAGTCCCCGAGTCTGCCAGGAGCAATTTTTGAGCGGAGACCCAGGAGTAACCCCTGAGCGCTGCCAGTGTGACCCAAAAACCAAAAAAAAAACAAACAAACAAAAAAAGAATTAACATTAAGGGGACAACTAAAACTTTAAAAGAAAATCTATGTATTTATATGCTTACAAGTATATAAAAATAAAAAGATATACTTTATCTTAATTCCCATAATCCAAGTTTTCATAGTGGATCTTAGGTTTATCAAATGAAGACAACCATTGCAGTGCCTCCCACTGAAGGAAAAAAGCACTTTAGCAGAAGCTACTTGCATTTAAAAGTATTGCTCATGTAAGTCCAATAATAAAAATACTTTATGTTTTTCTGAAAGCTAAAGACATAATATTCTTTAAAGACTTTCTTCACTACATCTGAATCTCATTTCATTTCTAAAGCAGAGTCCACTCCCAACTCTTCAGGGGAATTTTTACCCGAAGACCCTTCTGCTTATGTACATAAATTCTGCTAGAAATAAATATAAAGGAAAACTTCAAAGAATAGAGAATGGGTAGAGAAAATAAATAGATATTGAACACCTTAGATATGCCTCTCATTTTCAAGAGTTCCACTTCAAACACTCGGAACCCAAGGATATACAGAAATCTCAGTGCAGACTACTGTAACTATCACACACCAAAGTAGAGGGCCCGGGAGATAGCATGGAGGTAAGGCATTTGCCTTTCATGCAAAAGGTCATCGGTTCGAATCCCGGTGCCCCATATGGTCCCCCGTGCCTTCCAGGAGCAATTTCTGAGCATGGAGCCAGGTGTAACCCCTGAGCACTGCCGGGTGTGACCCAAGAACCAAAAAAAATAAAAAAATAAAAAATAAATAAAAATAAAAATTAAAAAAAAAAAACAAAGTAGAATGGGCATTGGATTAACATTTATTGAATGTGACCATGAACTTCACCCTGTAGGTGCATCTGGAGCTCAGTAAGAGAAGATTAATATATGATCTGAGGGATAATAATAGAAGTGAGGAATTCAATCTGGAAAGGAATAAGCAATGTTGTCATTCAGATCTTCAAGAGTATCAATTGCCCTCTCCTTCCTTACTGTCCTTTCTCACCATTATCTCTACCCAGCTCTGGCTACCTAGCCACTGTAGATTTAATCTCCTAAGGTAGTGCTATCTTAATAGGCTAACCAATTTCCCAATGGAGCTAGTGTCCAGGAAGGTACACAGGCCTAATGCCAGAGTTGTAGACCAGCCATGGATTTTATCCTTTAGCTATTTTGAATTACCCACGCCTTGATAAAGCCTGGCTCCTCGGTGAAATTTTACCCCAATATCCTAACACATGAAAGTTAGCATTGGGAATAAAGTTCTATATGGATTCCATAGATCCAAGACTCCTTCATTAATTTCATAAATTCGTTTGGGACAAAGAATTGGAATCTAGTTTTTCACATTTGTGATCTTTACCATGAGAGGGGAAAAGAATCACACTACAAAGTCTGAAAAGGTTTAAGAGGCAAGGACTCAATGACTATGGGTAGAAAACATGAATGTGTGCCTGGGAAGAGATTAAATATCACCAAATCTCCACTCTAGCATGGTACATGGCCTGCCATTCCATGCTGAAAGCTTCAGATACCCTGCTACACCGAGCATTAGCCCAATATTCAAAAAACAATAAAAGCAAAACTACAACTATAATTGGCTGATAGCTAGTAAATGCCAATCACCATGTTTGAAACCACGGTATTGGGTTATAGAACAGCTACAATATTGCTATTCTCTCCTACTCTGTGCAGGTGATAACATGGAATAAACATTTGAAGATCTGTGAGCTGCCAGTGAAAGAACCAGACGCCTATCTGGATCCCACTCCATCATACAGCAGCCTTCCAAAGACGAGTGGCAGGTTGGCTACCAGATACAAGCAGGCAGCTGCCATGGTCCACCTTCCTTCCAGTTCTTTCTCTCGATATAAATTTACTTAGACTTCAGATCCTCCAATATCCCTCCTATGAATAAGAATGAATACATGCAAACTCAGCCAATCATTCTCCCTAAGGCACAACTTCTACACCCAGGTTTCTTAAAATGAAGAAAAAAAAACCTCAAACACTGGGTTACATTTGAAGTAGTTTTGGTGGCTGGAGAGATAGTACAGAGGTTATGACACTTGTCTTGCACATAGTCGACCCTATTTTGAACATGGCAACACACATGGTATCCTGAGTCCTGCCAGGAGCTAGTCCCAACACAGATCTAGAAGTAAGTTCAGAGTACAGTTATGTATGGCCTCAAAAAACAAAAGAAAGAGAAGAAGCTGACTCTGATATGTCATCCTGGCAGGCACCAGAATCAGATAAATTTCTCTGGATTCAGTTTTCTAATATTTGACAGAGGCACGGAAGCCTACACTAACTTCATTAGTGCATGTTAGGCGCTTGCCTAAGTTCCTGGTACCACTTGCCACCAGGATGAATTAGTAAATAATCAGGACAGCAGCATGCTTAGCATGTTCAGCATGCTCAGCTCAGGTCTCTTCATAATGACCAGAAGAAAAATTGAAGAGATGTAGTCTTGTTTACTCAATCATTTTTTCTAAATATTAATTTCTATCAAATGCTTTTGTTACCTATTTTAGGCAGCTAGATGATGAACAACTGTGAAGATTTTTGTTTGCAACGTAATTTGGAAAATAGGTAGGCATCCCTCAAATAAAACTAAGCGACTAAAACCTGGGTTAAATTTTTCAAAAGGAAAAGGTAAAAAGCAAACACCTATAGAAAAATGTTTGAGCAGGACAATAGTGCCAGGAGCAAAGATGAATTGATGCCCCAAGGCAGGGCCTACCAGCTTATATTTCCAGAGTCTTCTGCCCCTCAACCTCTGCTTTTTCAGACCTCTTCCAGGTCATACCTTAGCAGGCAGGAGCCAGGAGCCAATTTTGTTTTCTATAAAATAAAGATTTCAAAAGACCAAGGAATGGAACTTCTTTCTAGACTTTGTTCTGCAGCAGCTTGTTTCTTCATATTGTGAAGAACTCTTCAAGTCAAACCCCCCACCTCCCAATTTTTGCCAATGTACATAAAGCCCCCTTGTGGAAGCTTATTTAAAGACCACTTTTGAGAACTTGATTCTGGGAGAGGGAAAAGTGACTAGTTCATGCTTTTTGAGCTGCCTGACTACTGGTCATTCTTGGAGCTTTAGGTACGTGAGTTTACCAGCAGCAGATAGGCTCCCCAAGGCCAGCAGCTGCCTCCCAGACCATCCTGATCCCAGAATCAATTTTTTCTATTCCTGTAGTCATCAACAGAAATCCTCAGCATAGGTCTCAGCAGACTTCACCCCATTTTAATTCAACAGTACTTTTAGCTGTCAGAGAAAAGAAATTAAGCAATACAACTTGATTTGCCTTTAAAAAGAAGAAAAGAAAACTTACCTTTGTATTTCCCCAGACAACAGGATCTTTTGAACCTAACAAAAACCATACAGATTCCAAGTTGTAAATTTTTCTTATCAGAGATTTTTAATTTCTTTCTAGGAAAAGTGAGCAATTAAAAACTCCTTGAAAATATATTAAAGTCTACAGTGAAATGGAAATTAAATTATGGCTGTATGTTTTGCAATTTTTTAACTCAAAGAAAAACTTTTTTGACTTTCATGATGTACATATGGTCATTAATTTCAATGTCATATTATGGTTTTTGGCTGAACAGACAGTATGTATGTATGTATGTAAGCAAACAAAACAAATGCATTTTGTATTCAAATTTATACAACTCCATACATTTTTATGCTGTTTATTTGAAAATTAATTTTGGCTTAGGCCTCAGAGACAGCAAATGTTGTCAAGATTTGAGGGCTACCTGAAAAGCCTTGGGGACAACATTACCCTTATGCATAAGAAACAGCAAAATAAAATAAAAATAAATGAATTTCCAAATACGTCATGGCTAATCCCTTGAGCTGACCTACAAATGAATTATGGAGGTGTTGCACAGGACTGAGTAGATCTGGTGATTTCACAGAGAGATTTATCTTATTTTCCAACTTATTTTCATATCTTATTTCCTTTTCTTTTAGAATTAGACTGTAAATAAAAGGGCTAAGACTGAATGAAGCTCCCTTTCACGGAACTCATATTGGATTGATAAATTAAAACGGTGAGATGAGTTTTGTATGACCCATCCTCGAGGATTTGGGAAATTTAGCCGATGCAAAACAAGGCATTAATTTGGAGAGGCCTAGCTACTTACAATGCTTAGTGTTCTGACAATGATGAATGGCATCATTCCAAGCAAATGGTAATTTCACTTTTTGTGACAGTACTTTAGAGCAAAACCGACTTTCTTCACACAAAGAATTTGCAATCCTATTGAACAGAAGCAGTACCTGAATATCAGAAATCCTTCATTGTTTAAGTATCATCTGATATTCTTGATTGGCTTCAGACTGAAGGTTGGAGTTGAATTAAGGAGAACGGAGGTTAAGTCCTAACCTTGAAAGACTTAGCAGCCATTGAAACACTGCCTTTGGGCACTTATTGGCCTGTATTTATCAAAAAAAAAAACTTTTCAATTCAATGAGGGGAGGGAGAAAACACAAAACTTGTCACATTCATCAAGTGAAGCCACTGGAAAGACATCTACAGAACACCCAAAAAGCATAATCTTTCCGCAGTGCTGATAGAAATGGTAATTGGATGGGTCAGAGAATAATGCAGCCAAAGCAGGGGCACTGCAGAATATTATGAAAAAAATCAAGGTCAAAAATAAAAGAACAGATCCTTTCTAACTTGTAAAATACTTACACTTGGCCTTTGTACTCAGAAAAAATATACCTGTTGTTACATGGCATGTATTGTCCTCAAAAAGAATCTTTGAACATAAAAGACATTATTCTCATAAGAAAGGTTTCACCTTAACATTGGCAAAATCAAAATGTGTTTTCTGAAACAAAAACATTTAAGATTTTTTAAAAGACAACTTTTATAAAAGCAATGACTATGTTTTTAATCTAACCCACCCATTTTTCAACTGTGAGGGTCTGCCCTGAGGCTGAGGAGAGACTAGATTGAGTATATTTAAACTCTCTCTACCAGTCAGACTGAAGGAAAAAAACAAAAACAAAAACAAAACAAACAAATAAAAAACACTAGCTTCTTGGAAGACTGGCAATGAATACCAGCATTGTGTCCCCAAAAGGGAACAGCCCAGATGAATCACAAAGTCTTGATTGCATGTCTTCCTGCCTTCTTTGCTAATGAGCTCAGATAGGACAGAGCCAAAGGACACATGTAAACAGATGAGCAGTCTGGGGATGCCGCATTGTCCTTTTTTATCTTACACTAACACCTCCACACTGGACTTGGAAGGCCTTTTGGCATGCCGTGGAGAGCTGATATTCTGGGCTGTATCCAGCTCCCAAAGGAAGGGATCTGGTGAAATGGTGTGTAGTTGAGTCTGGTGGAAGTGTGCGGATGCAGATGTCTCCTTACCAACAAAGATATTGAGAAAGAGGAAATTAATCCTGAAAAGACTGAACCAAAAGCCCCTCCTCTTCATTCTGGGGATAAAGCAAAACCTCCATGGATAGGTTCCCTAAAGAGTTAAAACAGAAACCATCCAAAGCTCACCTGGCATTTGCCTTTAAATTTTGCCAATTTACTGATGTATATAAATGGAGAGTGTTGTTTGTTAATTTGTGAAATTCTAAATTTTCTAGAAACCCATTTCTACAAACCCAGGAATTCAACTTGGCACAATTGAGTCCTACAGAGACATAGGAACAAGAGGGTGTTTATGATTTGTACTGACAGACCCACATCATATTTTAGAAACATGACATCGCTATTGATGGCCTCTTCTACTCTATTCCCAGTAATATGCTCATCTGTATGTTTTCCCCTTGCACTAGAACAATCTCAGATCCCTAAAACAGTATGTCATTTCTTTCCACAAATCTTATATGCACATATATTATTATTATTTAACGTTTATTAAGTACCAACAGTATGCTAGGCACAATAGACATAGGGGCCCATAAAAACATATTTAACACATCAAACCCCACCATAAAGGACGCTGTTTGTGACAGAAGACAATAAAAATCTTTCCAATTCATAGTTCAAGATGAAATGCACCCAAGGTCCCAGAGCAGCCTCAATCCAACATGGCATATCAAAAAATGTATTAGAATTTTCACTCAGCCAGTATAAGAGAGGTTATGAGCACTTTGTAATTAAAATGCCCTCCTCAAATTATGATGTTCTGCAATAAACTAAATTATCTCTCTAATGAGAAAACACTAAGTATTAAACAAGTTAAACCTCAGCACTCTGCTTTACTTGGAAAACAATAAAATATCTTTATCTGTGTCACAATTGGGTATACAGATATTAATTTTATGGAAACTTAAAAGAGTGAAGTCTCCACCCAAGATCTACACTCAGCATTTCATTGATACAGCACACATACAGAGACATGTAAGTTCACACACATATGTGTATGCATGTACATACACACACAGCTATTCAGCTATCTACAAACTAAAGAATATAGAATGAAGATAATGTCAAATAACATGTTGGACATTGTGTAAACACAGCATTAGCCTGGCCAATGTAGAGGTATAAGCTAAGGGTCTTCTTAGATTCTTCACTTGCTAAGTCTCTTAGCTTCTTCACTTTATAACGCTTTATTATCATGTTATAGGGTAGGATTCAGTGCGTGCCTTCCAAATCTGATGGGTTTGAATCCCAGCTCAGTCATACCTGATCTGTGTGCCTCCATGTTAAGTAATATTTCTCTGCCTCAAATTCCTCAGCTGTTTTAAGGATAGGATCAAATAATAGTAACTTGTTTCACACTTATTTTGAAGGTAAGTGAATGAATGTATAGAAAGCATAGTTTACCTTACACATTGAAAGTGATTCAAAAGATATTGCCTACAAAAGATCATAACAGTTAAAAGCAAATAATATACTATTCTTCAATGTAAAAGTATAATGTCCTTGCCCCATAAGAAAACCATATGTCACAAGTATCTTTCTAATCTTTTTAGAAATGGCTTTATACTAGACATCTAATGTTCTTGCCTTCGATCCTTTGAGATCTTCAGGGATACAAGAAGGCTAAGGCTAGAGGCCAGACAGCATGGAGGTTAGGCATTTGCCTTGCATGCAGAAGGTCAGTGGTTAAAATCCCGGCATCCCATGTGGTCCCCTGAGCCTGCCAGGGGTGATTTCTGAGCATGGTGCCAGGAGTAACCCCTGAGAGCTGCTGGGTGGGTGTAACCCAAAAACCAAAAAAAAAAAAAAGAAGGTTAAGACCTTACAACCTTACAAAGTTAGCTTTTCTATGGTCACTTTCTCTCTATAGTAGACATATATGTTGAGGACTCATTAACAACCAATCATGCAGTAGAGGGAGGGAGGGAAGGAAGGAAGGAAGGAAGGAAGGAAGGAAGGAAGGAA
>PVKC010000008.1:0-27978 GCA_004027635.1 Crocidura indochinensis
TCTATTACGGTACTCTCCCCCCAACAAAACCACAAAACTCGAACTATCTAATCCTGCCTCCCAATCAGAGGGAGAAGCAAGGGAGACACCAAGCCCAGTCAGATATAAGATACTAAGTAATAAACCAGAAACAGAGGGAGAAACTCAATCTAGAAGACCCCGGGGAGAGGGTGGAGGATATGGGAGGCAGAATGGGAACAGAGGTGGAGGGAGGACAACTTGGTGATGGGAATTCCCCTGATTCAATGTTTATATGTAACTGGAACATTACTGTGAATGACATGTAAACCACTATGAATAAAATTAAAAAAAATCCAGTCATAAAAAAAAAAATAAAACAATGGTATTCATTCAAAATAGCATTTTTCAGAATAGAATTATGCAAAATAGAATTATTCAAAAGATAATTTTCCCAATCTATTTGTGACTGTCAAAAATGAGAGAAACATTAGGATAACTGATAAAGTTACAAATTTATTTAACATACCTTTGACAAAAATTTATGTTGATAGGGATAAATACAAACTTGGGTTGACAAAATGTCTCTTGAAATGGAGCTGGCATCTGAGATACTATTAAAATTAAGATGTGTAAGTAAATTATCATTCAACATAAAAATCTAAACTTTGATAGGGATATAGAGGAAGAATTGATGTAAGATCAAGCCATCAGAATTTCATTTGGACTTGACTCTTTATCTATATTATTGACACTGTACAGTATTTCTATGAGTGTGCTTTTGACCACTGCTCACACTTTGACAACTTTTATCATGAATGTATCCCTATTACCTCATAAAAATCATGCCACTACTGAAAAATAATGCAATAAAGCAAATCATTGCCAATAGCTAAAGAATTATTCGATCATAGTATTCTATTTTATTTCTTCTCTTATAGTTCTTGATTTTTCTGCTCAATCTTTACCATCTGCTTTGGATAAATGTTTTGAAAACAATAGTCATCCATCATTCATGCATAGTTGCATTTCAGTTAACTCATGTAGAATTAATCCAACTTCACCTTTGTATTCATTTGTACATCTAAAAATTATATTTAACATGTTTGTATATTATATACAGGAGGCAGTTGTAAATTCTCATTTTCTTTTTTTTTCTTTTTTTTTTCTTTTTTTGGTTTTTGGGTCACACCTGGCAGTGCTCAGGGGTCACTCCTGGCTCCATGCTCAGAAATTGCTCCTGGCAGGCATGGGGGACCATATGGGGCACCGGGATTCGAACCGATGACCTTTTGCATGAAAGGCAAACGTGTTACCTCCATGCTATTTCCCGGGCCCCGTAAATTCTCATTTTCTTTGAACACTCCAAAAAACTATGACCTTGTTGTGCCTTCTCTGTTTTAAATGTCTTATCATTTTTATCACTCTAAATTTGCTTTTATACATTCAAATTAATTATATGCCTCTAATATGCTATAAATTGTTTTCCGTACTGGCCTCATGATACTGATTTTACTCATTAAATATTAATGTATTTTGTCTTTTTATAGCATATCCTAATGTCTTTACTGATGATGGTGGTGGTTCTTGGAGTCTATGTGGTACCCAAAAATCAAAACCCTATCAACTACATACAAGGCTAGTGCTTTATTAATTGTACAAAATTTCCAGCCAAATATATATATAATTATATATGTAATTGTATTACATATATATAATTTTTGGTTTTTGAACCACACCTGGTAACTCTCAGGAGTTAACCTGGCTATGTGCTCAGATATAGTTCCTAGCTTGGAGGACCATGTGGGATGCCGGGGATCGAAATCTGTCTGTCCTAGTCTAGTGCAGACAATGCAGACTCCTTGTCGCTTGCACCATCTCTCTGGCCCCATTTAGCAAAATATTTGTATATGTTTCTACATGTACACTAAATAATATATGATATCCCTGAGTTTCAAAAAATATTCTCATGGTAGTGCTAAGAAATTACTTAAATTTATTTTAATTGTAAAGTAATTAAGACAAAATGATTTGTTTAGAAAAAACTTTGAAAGTGATAAGTACTTAATTAACTTCGTTGATTTCTGATCTATCTTTATAATTTAATTTTTATAATATTCCCGCATTAGTTGAGCATTGGTATTGTTCCTTTTGGGTTACACCCAGCTGTCTGAATGCATACTCCTGGTTCTGATTTAGGAATCACTCCTGGTCCTTATGTGAAGTCAGGAAACAAAGTCCTATAAGCTATGTTCAAGGCCTTATAAGCATTGATAGATATTTATGTTCTCAAAATAATTTTAAAGCTTTATACAACTAGCATATAATTAGAATTTTGCAATTATACTATATTCAAAATTTGACCCTATATAGCACTTGTGCAAAACTTAAATTTTTCTGAAATCTTTCTTAGTAAATGATTTTTACATGTCCTCCAGATATTATGAAATATATCCTGATACCTTTTACCTTTTATAAAAAAATAACTATTCTTAATTCTACCTTCTAATTCATTGCTGTTAGCTATTTCTGCTGTAATCTTTCACCTACCTCCACCTCTATCTCTCTGAAATGACAATACACTGGCTGATTAGAATTCTATTTGTTTTCTTTTCAATCTGATGTATATATTGTAATACAAAAAATACTTTTCAAATAAAAATTCATACCATGTAAACCATTATAATGATTTATTTGTTCCATTAAATGAAATAGAAACAAGTAAAAATTTTATGATGGATTTTGTCATTTGTTGTCTTTTTAGATTAAAAACATTCAATTATCAGCATCTCTCAAAAATCATGATGATAATTAAACCTTGAGTTTTATCCTCAGCACTGCAACGACCCCTTAAACATCATTGAATTTAATTTTGGTGACCATAATTTACTATTAGAAGTGGCTAAGGGTTTTGAACTACATATGATTTTTCTCTTATAACAATTATTTTCTATCTGTAACTTTTTACTTTTAACTCAGTATACAATTGGGAGATTAATTTCTGAAAATATCTCCCAAATTCCAGATTTTTCTATTTCATTTTCTATACTTAGCATTTACCTGATAATCATTATTATCAGTTATTTAAGTCATATCACACATACATAATATAAATATTACTTTTAATTCTTCTATTTTACCTTTACATGCTCAACTGTCTTCAGATACACTGTAAAATTTTCTAGAATTTTATTCATCATGCTGACAATGTATTCCCCAAATGTCTTAGAGGAACATATCATCAAAATGAAACACTTTTATTATTATCTGAAAATGTTGTAGGATCTTATAAAACATGATAATATAGTCTTAATAGTGAATTAAGCTAAATTTTGACAGAAAGAAAAGGAATTACCTTAAGATACTTAGAGATGTTCTCATTCTCTTCACACCTGTTCTACAGATATAAATGAGGAAAAGTTCTATAATGAGTATCCATTGCAAATTTTCAAGCTTTTTCTACTATCTTTTAAGTTGAGAATGATCTGTAAAGGTTGGAGAAGTACGTTTAGAGCATGTTTCCATTCAAACATATTTCTCCTCCTTGTTACATTTTTAAAATATAAAAAGAGATGATATTAGACAGATTCTACAAGAATTAAACTAGTGTCATTGATCTATATTTGTAGATATTACAGTGATTCAAAATCTGCATAGTTTTTATACATGATACCTACCCTCATCCCACCTTTGGCACTCAAAGTGACATTTAAGAATAGTTTCAAGGAATAAGTGCTTGGAATGCAGTTAAATGTAGCATAAATGGATCCCTTTAAAGCATAACAGTTTTAATGGTTACTTAACCTACATATGACACCGTCGCTCCCTAAAAAAATAAGGATACTATTTATCATTCATAAGCCTCTTTAATATAGCACCTCATTAATCTTCCATCCCTTTGTGTGACCCTGAGAAAGAAAGGCTTAAGATAAAATACAAGAGCTATAAGGCTGACACTCAATTTTAGATATAGAAACTGATATACACAAGGCTTGAAGTATTGCTATTTAAAACTGTTATGGGAATTGCAATCTTTTACACTAAGCTGCAACCAAATAACCTGAACTTTTTGTCTTACTATGTTACTCACAAAAATAATAGGTTAGCACTTAAGGACATACTGAAGCAATTGTTTTTTTTTTTTAAATTGCTGGTCTCATATGTCTTTAGAATAGTGTTAATGCTGAGTGTCTAAACTTTAATGAATGACTTAGAAATGGCTCCTTAATAACTTGATTGGGAGATGACTATACTGAAATCATTTTACTTTGTCCTTGGAATTAATATGATGCATGTGACAGAAACTTGTTGGGTGTTAAAATAGGATTTGCAGGAAATTAATTAAAGTTTCTTTGCAACATTTTCCCTCTGAGCTATTCAATACACTGAAGTGGAATGACAGGGTACCACTCTTGCACTAAATTTACTCATTAAGTAACTCAATTGAGTTTAAACACACATCCTTTAAATAAAATTAGGCCATATTTTTTTCCTTGTTGCCTTTCTAACCTGACCCCTTTGAGCCATTGCCATCCCTGTGATTTATAATTACCTATTAGTTTTCAGTAATAAGGCAGTCACAAGATGTGTCCATGTGTTTTAAAGGCTACCAATTCACCTTTTTGAGCCTGGTCTTTAATTGAGATGACAAATTTAAGTAGGTCAGGGACAGTTGCTTAACTAATTCCCAAGCAAACTAGGAACTGAAATAATTCTTTAGAAGTGAGCCCTTTGACATCAGTAATTTTCTGTGCTATTAGATGAGGCAAAGGACTATTTATCTTATTCAACACTGATCTTCACAGACTTTTATAATTGTAGTCCTAGGATTTCATATTTTATAAATAGAATTTTATTGTTTTTAAGTTCTTTAAAACTACATTTCTTTGTTTTGGGGCCACACCCAGAGATGATCAGGGGTTACTCCTGGATCTGGGATCAGAAATTAGAACTGACAGAACAGGGAAACCATATGGGATACCAAGTATCAAACCCAGATTGGTCATGCACAAGGCAAAGGCCCTAAATGCTGTTCTATTATTCCGGCCACAGAACTACAATTTTCTTAGGATGTGTTTATATTATTCATACATAAGAATTATTACAATTTGCCAAGAGAAATAGCATAATCATAATGGTTAAGGTGCTTGCTTTGCCTGTTGCTGATCTAGATTTGATCCTTGATACCCCATATTATTGCTTGAGCACTGATAGGAATTCCTGAGAGTAGAGCCAGTAGTAAGATCTAAATATAACCAAGTCCAAGTCAAAGAGTAACATAAAAAATACATTATTAATAAAATTATTGTTTACAATAAAATGTTTTCTTTCTTGCAAATAAATATACTATAATATAATGGCATGTGCAGAGCAAATATGACATTTTTAATTATATGAGCATTTATATTTAAGTAAGAAAAGATAACACTCTTGGATTTCTTACTTAAATCAAATGAAATAATCAACTTTTAAAATATTATCTTAGTCCTTTTAAAGACAACACTATCTGATCAAAGAAGAGTGTCTTCATTTATCTTTTTTTCTCTGCCTAAATTATTAGCATTTTACATTTTTGGCTTGTTGGTTTGTTAAGTTGGACACCCTTCAAAGGAATCCTGGGGCTATGCATTAGAGTTCAGTCTCAGGTGATTTGGCCTGAAGTTGGGGTTCTGGAAGGATTAAGAAAACAAGACAGAAATCATAGAAAAAAAGCAGGAGTTAGGGAACTCCTGAGCTTGGAGAGCTCTGACGGTACTTCACATAAAATAATTATAGATTAGGGATAATCAACATGGAAGGAAGGGAAGCCTCCAACAGGCCAATATCTATTGAATGAAACCACACATCTGAAAAAGGGATGTTCATGAAAAGAGGAAGGAATGCTAAGTCAAATATCTGTAGATTGTCTCCCTCAAGAGAGATGGTAGAGAAAGGAGTGAATGAATGAATACAGGACTTCCACCACATGTTACTTCTGGCAAGTGACTGTGTTCCGTTATTAAGAGCTCTTATTTCCTTTTCCTTTTCCACTCTTCAAAGTAGCACCTCTCTTGTTAAACTTTCTCTCTTTCTTTCTTTCTTTCTTTCTTTCTTTCTTTCTTTCTTTCTTTCTTTCTTTCTTTCTTTCTTTCTTTCTTTCTTTCTTTCTTTCTTTCTTTCTTTCTTTCTCCTTTCTTTCCTTTCTTTTCTTTCTTTCTTTTTTCTCTCTTTTTCTTTCTTTCTTTTTTTCTTTCTTTCCTTCTTACTTTGCTTCTTTCTTTTTTCTTTCTTTCTCTTTCATTAATTTTTCTTTCTTTCTCTCTTCTATTTCATCCTTCCTTCCTTCCTGCCTTCCTTTCTGCCTTCCTTCTTTCCTTCCTTCCTTCCGTCTATCCTTCCTTTTCTTTATTTCTACACTTGCAACTATCATGACAATGTCAATGAGTGAGAGAAGTAGAATGTCTGTCATGGATACAGGCGGGGATGGGGAGATGGGGGTAATTGATGATGAAAATATTGCACAGGTGAAGAGGGGTGATTTATTTTTAATGAATGAGACGTTCAAGGTTTACTCCTGGTTCTGCACTCAGATATCACTTAGGGCAGGCTCGGAGGACCATTTCACAGTGGTCCTCAAACTACGGCCCACGGGCCATGTATTGTGTTTGTTCCCATTTTGTTTCTTCACCTCAAAATAAGATGTATGCAGTGTGCATAGGAATTTGTTCATAATTTTTGTTTTTACTATAGTGGCCGTCCAATGGACTGAGGGTTAGTGAACTGGGCACCTGTTTAAAAAGTTTGAGGATAGGAATCAAAATGGGGTCCATCTAAGTTTGGCCGCGTGCAAGGCAAAAGCCCTTTCACTCCAGCCCTGATATATATCCTTTTTCCCCCTTGGTTTATGGGCCATACCTGGTGTCACTCTGGCTTTATTCCTGGCTCTGTGCTCAGAAATCACTCTTACAGACTCTGGGATCATAGTGATTTCCAGGGTAGAATGCAGATTGCTGTTATGCAAGGCAAATGTCCTACTTACTGTGTTAATGTTGTGCTATCACTTCGATTCATAAATGTTTTGATATTCATGGTATCTTATTACATAAAGGAACTTTTGTTATTGTTTTGGGGAAAAACCTGGCAGTGCTCAAGGATTTCTCCTGGCTCTGCACTCAGAAATTACTCCTGGCAGGCTCAGGAGACCATATGTGATACCAAGAATTGAACCCAGACTGGATACATTACAGGCAAATATCCTATCTGCTATGCTACCACACCAGCCCCAAGAACAGGAACTTTTAAATTATCACATAACGTAAATTTTCTATCTTTTGCATAGTAATAAGATTTTTACCTGCTAAAATAATAAAAAATATTACATAAGTAAATATAATATCTAATGTCTGTATAAAGTTCCTGATACAAAGAATAGTTGTAATTGCGTTTTCAAACTATGATTTGTCTTTAAATATTAAAATATTTACAAGAATCATGGAAAAAAACAATATGTTGTTTCAAGTAGGACATGAGATCCATTCTTGAGTATATTTATTCTTCCTCATCTTTTTTTCCTATGCAAAGGGTCACATAAATGTTTAAGATGTTTGCAAACCTAGTCTGAGTATTTGATAGATGCTCTGTAGAAATTAATTATTTATAGTTTGAATTGATCAAGTTTTAGGAGTTGAGTATTTCAAGATAAACTTCCACTTGAATAAGTAGTGTATGTACTTCAAATGATAATTCCTAGGTACTAGCAGAGTCTAAATAAATTAGAATATAAGCAGAAAATAATGTATTTTCCTGAAAATATTTTGCCTGTGTAATAGTTTACTTCAAGGACAATTGAAAATATATGTACATTCTTAAATCTAACGGAAAATATATGACAAATATGTTATATATGCATTCACAGAATCAAATGACTTATTATTAACACTGGCTTATATAATACAAATGCTGTATTTTATGTTTAAACTCAATGGAAGATGATTAAAGGACTTGTAATATGCAAACATGACCATTTCCATGTTGGTGATTCATAGTTTACCTGAGAGTTTGGGATGGCATTCTGGAGTTGCTTATGAGGTTGTCAAAAGCATAACCTGAATGAGAACCTCTTGAGGGTGTGGTAGGGTTAGTATATTCATTCAATTATATTGTGGAAATCAGACATTTTTGGTAAAAACATCAAAATAAAGATATGAGAATGGGAAGTTTTATTGGCCTTCAGAGACTTAAAGGTGAATCTGCAAACAGGAAATGTAATTCCAACTATTCTTGAACTCAGATTACTAAATGATTTAAACTATTGCTCATGGGAAGATTTACATTATTAAATTCATCATACTGCTAGTTTTTAGTCTATGAGTGACACTAAAATATTATATGATTAATTATGGAGTAATGTTTTCTGAGCATTATTGTGTAGGTTATGATCATATCTTTAACATCAGAATTTAGACAATTGCAATGATAATAGAAAATTTAAGCTTATTGCTTGAGAGTCAAGTTCCACTCTATATCTATTAATATGAGAGAAATTTCTCATTGCTGTAAAACTGGGTTATAGCACTTTGGAGATAATGACTATCTTTCTGTTTTATTAGCTCTTTTAACAATAATGAACACAGACTTTTATTGGGAAGTCTTTTAATGATCCCTTTTCTTCATGAATATATCTCAAGTACCACGAAGGGATTCTTCAGAAATTAAGGATAGTGCTTTTGACACATTAATTTCTTATATCTAGGGCCAAAGGTGTCGAGGAATGGCATGGATGTTGGCCTTGTACATAGCCTACCAAGGTCCCATCTCCTGAACTCTCTATGAACCCCAGCACAAGTAGGCGTGATTCCTGCATATCGAGCCAATAGTAAACCCTGAAGATCATTTATTCCATTTTGTTCCATCTACTTTTACTCTACTTTAAGATATATATTGCATATGGGGACCAGGCGGTGGCGCTGGAGGTAAGGTGCCTGCCTTGCCTGCACTAACCTAGGACGGACCGCGGTTCGATCCCCCGGTTCCCCATATGGTCCCCTGTGCCTGCCAGGAGCGACTTCTGAGCGAATAGCCAGGAGTAACCCCTGAGCGTCACCGGGTGTGGCCCAAAAACCAAAAAAAAAAAAATTAAGATATATATTGCATATGAAAATACTTAATTGGAATGCCGTATTGTTACATATCTTAAAATAGAATGTGCTTACTTTTGCTAATATGCCCTCTAGTTTTATCAATAAAACACAAAGATTCCAATATTAGGACTATTTTGTAAATATAGAAATTGCTATATTAATACTTCCTTACTTATAAAAATAATCATCGTTTAATATTAACCATTTTAGAAGCTACTGAATATTATTTAATAATTAAACATTTTAATCGTTCCTTCAATCTTACTTGCTTTCTTCTTTTGCCAAATACCTTCATAATCATGTCAGCCTTTTGTGGACAAAAACTGACATTTTAAATATCAAGTAGTATGTGTTATAGCTTTGCTAAATATCTCATCACGTTTGTTGCAAGAGATTTATAAATCAGATTTTCATTAAAAAAGAAAGAATCAACACCATATGTTGTGTTAAATTCTATGCAGCTGTTGTTGCAGCAATTTAATAACATGTAAACCAGAAGGTATTCAGTACTTTGCATGTTACAAAATATTGTAACTTCTTTCAAACATGAGATTTTTAGATATTAAGATTAAAATCTAAGCAAGATAATACAATAAAATATTTTACGAGTGCTAGCATTTATTTTAAAGAAAAGAGGTTTCTTTTTGCAAGAGAAGCTAAATGATGTCTATAACTAAAATTAAAATGTTCAAGTATTCTTGCAATTGAAATTGAAAAGCAGACTCAGAGAAGAATGTTGTGTATTAATGCATCTCCTCTAGTAATCTTAACTTTATTGCAATGTACTGTTTGCCTAAATATCAATCCGGTTGGCATTTTTATTACAATTCTGCAAATGGAAAGAGAGTAAATGAACCATTTACTTCCTTTATATTCTAAGTATAATCATGTTTCTGTTTTCCATTCACTGATAGTCAACTTTTTCCCCCTTCAACATAAAACATTCCAGAGTGTTAATGAGCAGTTGTGGTAAAAGCTTGATATTGTACCTTCTGCTCATTTATATTGGGATGTAAAGAATGTTAGAATGATTATCTGTAAGAGGTGGTTGAGAGGCTAGGAAATAATATCATAATGTAAAGTCTTGTATATTTTAAATAATGTTTATGAGACAACATTGCATATGAAATAGACACTTACATATATATCTAACATTATTAAAAAATAAAGTATCAACCGAAGAGGAAAATCTTTTCTTAAAAGCACCATAAAGCAAGACAGTAATTTTCATTTTAAATGTATATTCTCTCATATTAATCATCTATTCTCTTCCATTTAAATTAAACTACAAATAGATTATTAAAATTTATCATTAATAGACACTTTACATATTGCAAATTCATGCTAATTCATGTTAAAATGGACTTTCTTATTAGAAATAAGATACTTTAAATCTAGTAAAATGATTATCTGCATAGCATTCCTTATAAAGATTAAATATCCAAAGATAATAGAAATAATGGGGAAAAGTGCAGTTAAGATAAAGAAATGACCATTTTGACAATAATAGTTGAAAAGGATCACGTTGATCAAAGGTGCTTAAAGCAAGTAACGTGATATGCATTACACCCATTCAGTAGCAGTATTGCAAACCATGGTGCCTAAAAGGAAAGGGGGAAGAGAGAGGGAGAGAGAGAGAGAGAGAGAGAGAGAGAGAGAGAGAGAGAGAGAGAGAGAGAGAGAGAGAGAGAGAGAGAGAGAGAGAGAGAGAGAGAGAGAGAGAGAGAATGAGGGGCAGCCAGGCAGCCAGACAGACAGAGGCACAGAGACAGAGACACAGAGAAAGAGGACAGAGGCGGGGAGAGAGAGAAAGAGAGAGATACAGAGAGAGAGGGAAAAACTTGTTTTTCATAGACGCAGGCAGGGAAGAGGGCACGGAAGAGGATGGAGGAATAAATACATGGGACACTTGTTGAGGGATATGTTTATGAGTAAAGGGTGTTTTATATTGTATGACTGAAACTCAATCATGAACAACTTTGTAACTTTGTAAATTAATGATTGGATAGAAAACAAAACCGGTATCATCTGAATATAAGAAAACCAACATAATCCCAACAAGTTCTTTCTGGCCTAATATTAAATGTTTTAATGCAAAAAATCTTGAAGGCTGGAGTGATATTATAGTGGATATGGAACCTGACTTGCACACTGCCAATCTGAGTTTAATCCCCAGAATCCTATATGATCTTTATTGATCCTATATTGATTACAGTCAAAGTGACCCCTTAGTATTAGAAAGAAGCCCTTGATCATGGCCTGGTGTGAATTCAAAATATCCACAAAAATGGGTTTTGTTGAACAACAATTTCTAATTTTAAATAAATTAATAATATAGTGAGAAGAAGAATGAGTAAAGGTATAAAATAACAACAGGATTTTGTTGAAAATGTAGTAAGGTAGAAACATATTAAAGTGTAAATCTGTATTATCTATCTGATAATATATTTTGAGACAACAGTAAATAAATATGATATTTAATATATTAATAAGTAAATTACTAAATAAAATGTATGTATAGTTATGTCTACAAATTAAGGGTATTTGTCAAATGTCACCACTCATAAGTAGTGTATTAAAAATCAAGTATAGGTATGCATTTTTTAAATTTTTTTTTAGTTTTTGCTTTTGGGTCATACCCGGCTGCACTCAGCAGTTACTCCTGTCTCTATGTTCAAAAATCGCTCCTGGCAGACTTGGTCAAACCATATGGGATGCTGGGATTTGAACCTCCCTCCTTCTGTATGCAAGGCAAACACTCTACCTCCATGCTATCCCTCCGGCCCCTAGGTATAAAAATTTTAATTGAGAAATTTACTTACTCATTACATTAATAATAATCAGGTGTGGCCCAAAAACAAAAATAATAATAATAATAATAATAATTTTAATAATTAGTGATCTTTTATTTTTTATTAGATTGATAATAAAATAACAAAATTAGAACAAAAAATAACAGTCAATACCAAAATTATTCAGAAAATATTAAAAGTGAATGTGAAAAGAAATTTTCAAAATATAGCTGGAATAAATTAAGTAATGTTTATTAAATGAAAATATAGCTTATGTGCATGAAAAACTCATAAGTATTGTTTGATATCAATGTTCATAAATTATTAAATTTAGGGGCCCAGGAGATAGCATGGAGGTAAGGCATTTGCCTTTCATGCAAAAGGTCATCGGTTCGAATTCTGGTGCCCCATATGGTCCCCCGTGCCTGCCAGGAGCAATTTCTGAGCATGGAGCCAGGAGTAACCCCTGAGCACTGCTGGGTGTGACCCAAAAAATTGAGCCAGAAAAGAAGCAATTTGTAAATTAATATGAAATCTAGTGTATATAATACAGAAGAATATTTTTATAAATATATAATACAACTATAGACACTGTGAGATAAATAAACAATAGAAAAATAATTATAAATTGAATGACACAGTTAAATTCACATAAGAATGAAATGAGACATAGTTGTATATCTTTATTCAAGGTCAGTTCTATTTAGTGAAACTTTGAAAACTAGTTAAGGAAATATTGGAAATATATATTTTTGAGAGCTTTTGGTTTTTGGGTCACACCCGGCAGAGCTCAGGGATTACTCCTGTGTCTATGCTCATAAATCGCTCCTGGCAGGCTCGGGGACCATACAGGATGCTGGGATTCTAACCACCATCCTTTTGTATGAAGGCAAATGCCCTACCTCCATGCTATCTCTCTGGCCCTTGGAAATATTTTCAATAAATTAAATACTTTCTTTTCTTTGTGTGTGTGTGTGTGTTATTTTTTTGACCACACCTGGTGACCTTCAGAGGTTACTCCTGCCTCTGCACTCAGAAATTGCTCCTGACTTGGGGTACCTTATGGGGCGCTGAGAAATAGAACTGTGGTCTGTCCTAGGTTAGTGAGTGCAAGGCAAATGCTCTACCACTTGCACCACAGCTTTGGTTCCTCAATAAATAAATAGTTTCAATAACAAAATCATTTCAATGTAACAGGGTGTACAATAATGCAGTTAGATTGTGCTATATAATAAAATTAATATTGATTACTAACATAAATGTGTGTGCTATAAAATTACACTTTTATTAAAACATTTAAGTATTAAATATGTATCTAAATATTTTAAAATTTAAAACTACCTTATTAAAATATTTGAATATAATATATTTAGTTCTGTCCTTAAATTGGACCTTGTTTTTAAGACACATCACTAAAAACATAAGCAGCCACAAAACTTACACATTTATTTCATAAAATATACAAAAATAGTTTACTGTAGAACACATTATCAAAAAGTTAAAATGTGATGCAAAGTATATTATTTAAAAATCGTGTATTTGACACCAGATACATGGAAAATTGCATCAAAAAGTAAAGTATTTTGTTTTAATAACAGGAGGTCTTTATATTGTAGACATTACATACTCCAAATGTTCAATGTAGCAAGTAATCATGAAATTGTTAATCAGACTCATGATACCCAGTATGATTAACTTAAAAGAAAAAAATCATAAAACCTTTTAATGTGGATATTGGAAAACTGGTGATAACAATGTAAAATGGATTCTATAAAAGATAATGAGCTTTTCTCAAAATATTAAATCCAGTATTCAAGTAGTATCTGCTCCACATTTAATCTACATATTAAATCTAAATTTAATACATTTAATATGTAGATTAAAACTTATTTTAAAAAGTTCAAAGAATCATGTTTTATAAATAGTTAAAAATTGAAGCAATGATAATTAAAGCTGCATTAACTAACATAGGCTCTCAAAATGCCATTAAATATGTGCTAAGTTAAAATAAGAAATTTTAATATTATTTTATAACATTTATATTGTTATCTATAAAATATTATATTTTAAGATGTTTTATTATAAAAATTATTATTCCACTCCTAGATAGAAATTTTAACAATAATTTGGTTGTGGGTCAATTTTCTAGATTGAAAAACTGATTGAAAAACTGCCAGTATGGTTAATCTTTTCTAGTACATATATATAAATGTAGCCTAAACTTTACCTAGTAGTTAACATTTTTATTATTTCAGATTATACAATTAGTGGCTTAAATTGTGTATTTTATTATTTTTGTTTGTTTTTAGGTCCACACATGGTGATGCTCAGGGGTTACTCCTGCCTATGTGCTTAGAAATCACTCCTGGCTTGGAGGACAATATGGGACACTGGGAGATCGAACCATTGGTCTGTCTTAGGTTAGCACATGCAAGGTAGATGCTCTCCGGCTTGTGCCATCACTCCCTCTCATGCATATTATTTTTTAATTTCTTTCTCTATTCTGTATTCTTGGGAGGTCTTTCAAGCTGACCTATGGAGGGAATACAAGATCCAATCTCACTAATACTTGGTCAGCCTATTGGTCAAAAGTTTAGGCTAATAATGTGGTGCTCATTTCAGTAGTAACTGGGGTAATAAAGTCTCACTAGCATTGCTCTGAATCTTCACAAATGCCAGGCATATGTTTCAGCCCTTTAAATTATCCTCCACAAATAACCATTGTGGTTATTTTTTTTTTAATTCTGTGGTGAGTCCTATTGATCAAGTTGCAACACTAAGCATAAGAAAAAGGGACATATCCTAGTCTAGACCTTGGGCTATGATCTGTACAACAACCAAGACCTCAAATTCCAGAGGTCTGAATGAGACAACTGCAACCGAACAGATCCTCTGGAAACATAAGGAAAGACTCTATTCTATGCTTCATCCTAGGGTCGTGGCAAAAACCAACTACAGAAGACTGATTAAAACAACAATGATGGAGCAGAACTCCTAGGACCATAAGTAAAGACTCCATCCTAGGCTCCATTCTTTGAACTGTGCAAATACCAAGATCTCTAGCTTCAGAGGCAGGATTTTATCATCCATGATAAAATGGAAAATTTCCAGACACCACCAAAGGCCCAAGGGAAGAGTAAAAGAACATATATGGAGCTTGTAGTTATTCCCATGACAGTATACTTCAAGGGTGAAGAAACGTTGTATCCCTTAGGTCAAGGGAATTCCCTTTCTAATTTCCCCAATATTTACTGTGCCTATGCAAGAAAAGAGAGAGAGAGAGGGAGAGAGAGAGAGAGAGAGAGAGAAGCACAAATTAACTATTTTTTTGGTTTTGCTATTGTTTGCTGCTTTTTTCCCCCCATGGGTTTGTGTGTGTATGTGTGTGTGTGTGTGTGTGTGTGTGTGTGTGTGTGTGTGTGTGTGTGTGTGTTTTGTTTTTTTTTTTTTATTTCAGGACTGTGGTTATTATTGTGTGTTTGGTATCTTTATTGCTATGGTGCTTTTCTAATTCATTTTTTGATTTTTTTATGTATTGTTTAGGTTTCTCCCTTCTTCCCTTTCTTCTCTTAAACAGATATTTATAGCATCTAGAAGGTCTCCTCCCATTTTTTGTTTGTTTGATTTTTGCCCCCATTTTATTTTTTTATTTTCTTCAAACAGAACCACATAATTTCAACCATCTTATTTTGCCTCACAAATTGAGAGGGAAATAATGGATGGTATCAAGACCAGACAGTCTTATGAACATTAAGTAGAAATAAATGATCATACATGCTAGACACAGAGGGGGCCACTTATACTAGCAACCCTGGTGGTAAAGGAGGGGGATGTAGTATGCATGCTTGGAACAGGGGTGAAGGGAGGACAAAATTGGTGGTGGAGTGCCCCTGATTCAATATCACTATGTACCTAAAAAATTTCTGTGAAAGATTTGTAATCCACTTTAGTCAGAATTTAATAAAAAAGGGAAGTAAATTTAGTAAGAAGATAGAAGCACTTTGACAATTTTCAAATAAAGGAAAAAAAAGATATACATGCTCCTTAAATACAGTTAGTAGCATAGCCAATAGCCTATGTACAAGTGGTTTGTCACACAGTGCAAGATGTTTGCCATCTAAAAATCCTGATGATATAATATGGCTATATCAGAATCCACAATTTATCCTGATATTCCTAATCTAGGTTTCAGAAATCTAAAGTCATTTAGAGCCAATAAATCACTTGTGGCAGGGATTGGGGAACCATATAAATTACTGGAGAACAAACAGGTTCAGATGTATGCAAAATAAACATCTGTTATATGATCATTTTGGCCAATGAAAATACTTTGAAGATAGTTTTGACAACTTAAGGTTAAAAACAAAGAAGAAGTGATTATAAATATTAGTGTTGGAATTATGAAGTTGAAAATTGGCAACTTAACCATGCATGAGCAATTTGGGAGCACTCAATAACAAGACAGGAGCTATATAGTATTGACTATTCTTTGGATAATACCTTCAGGAAAAAAAAAGTCTCAAGACTCAGAAAAAAAGTGCTTACTTATGAGAAATCTGTGCAGTACCAAACTGCCCCTAGTGTGTACACTAAAACAAAGTAATGGCTTGAACATTTTTACTGCATGCCTGCCAGATGTTATTAATTGCACTGACGGAGTGACTATTTGTGCAGCTGCTATAAAGTGAACCACATTTCAGGAATAGAAATATTTATGGTATTCATTGAGTCAAAAGAAAAGTTGACCGAAATGAAATACCAAGAAAGATACTCATTTTAAATTGTACTTTGAATTCTGGGAATTTAAATCTATTGAAAATGCAAAAGAACAAAACTAGTAAGATATAATTCAAAAATTGACTAATGTGGAAAAACTAGTATTTACAAATATCTACAGCTTATGATTAAAGATTCCTGCACAAATATCAAAATTATAGTATAATTATTTTATGTTTTCTACTGTAATAAATAAGTGTCCTTTAAAATTTGGAAGATATACTAACTTCAACAAATATTTACTGGCTACTACCTTTGAGTATGCTAACATATTTTATGGTTTAATACTTATTCTTATAGCATAAATTATACACAAATAAAATTTAAAAACAATAGTTGTCCTCAAGTTATTTCAGTGGCACATCAGTAACTTAACATGTATAAAAAACAAGTACAGTTATGCTAATCTATGAAATTTTTAAAAACATTCTCATAAGTGCACATGGAAATTTACTTCATCACTACTTCAAATAGGCAAATAAAATGAAGAATCATTTACATAATGGATAAATGTAAATTCATACTAGTTGTACAGAGAAACTTCCTGCTGTCTTGATTATATTATGCTTTCCTGCTGCTACAGAAAAAAAACAAAAAGATAGAAAGAAAAAAAAACATTTTGCAGTTATAAGTCTGAAGCAAAGCAACAGCAATGCAGTGTTCCATTGATTTCTTTCCCTAAAACCTTAGCTCATGAATTATATTTTGCTATAGATATTTGACACACGAAATCATCTGCCAGCAAGACAAACTATATGGAATGGCATATATGAGAATCCAGCTTTAACTGCCAACTTTAGGAATTTAAGATAAAGGAAATTACATTTTATTATGGTTGCTCATGATTGTTTGTTCAATGAGTTGTCACAGAATTCAATTACCACATTACCCATTTTCTGTGTAACAAATTGATTTTCTTTTTGTTTCATTTATGGTGAAGTGATATTTCTACAGTCTTCTTCACTTATTATGAAAAGTATTTCCTAAATCACCAGTCTTCTGAAGGAGGTAACTTATCAGTTTGCATAACAGTACTTGTTCATTTTTAATCAGTCATAAGCACATTAACTCCACAATGAACTGACAATATAAGAAATATTTCCAGTGATATTAATTCTGTGATGTGTTCATGTCTCATATAAATAAAATGAAAACAATATTAAGAGAAATTAGTAAAAATAAAAATAACCAAATAAATTTATTTACCTTTTTTAAAATATATTTTTTTCAAATGGAAGAGAGAAAAAGTAATATTTTGGAGATAAGTCAGCTTTTTCTGAAACAAGAATGACTTCTATCATGAAGTTAGAGAAGGGATTTACATACCTTCATTGATAACTTCTTTAGGTCTACTCAATATGTTTATGATTGGACTGTCAACCAGGGAAAGTTGAATGTTAAATTTGCCCTTCCTCTATTGTACAAAATTAGTATATAGGGATTTTTGCTCAAAATCTATTTTGACATTCTATTATCTTCACTTACAAGAGCATTGGTCTTAAGTAAGGTTTTAGTTATTGTGCAATTCAAATTCTTTACTGAAATACTACATAATAATTCTTTATTCATGCATTATAGTGATAATTGACAATTCAAGCAAAGTACTTCAACAATTACTCAATCATATGAAATATTCTTTAATGTGAACAATTTATGCTATTTATTTTGTTATCTCAAATGATATTATTATCATTATTGATTATATTAATATACATTTTAAAAGTCAAAGTTGTTTTATTATTGCTTAGAAATTGTCTCTAAAATTAAACAAAGACAAGCCATTTTTACTGTTAACAACTTTAGAAAATTGTCTCTGATTGCTATAAAAAGTGTCTCTGAATAGTTTATATATTTGTTGTTAACAATAACTTAATAGGTTGGAAAAGGATAATCATAGTTAAACCAACAATATGTGACAATTCAAGTATGTAAAATATTAGACTACAGAACCCTTTGACAAATATGTTGGCATTTTTATCTCTTTAATTTATATATAAAAATTTTACCTTACAGATAAGCATAGATATTTTATCACATTTTTCCCCTTATCTAGCTACCTAACATCGTTTTATTTTATTTTTATCATATTTGGGCTACAACTGATGGTAGTCTAGGCTTTCTCATAGCTCTGTGCTCAGGGAGCACTGTTTGTGGGACTTGGAGGGGGATTTGGAGTGCTAAGGATCTAATGTAAGATGACCTATTCAAAGCCAAGTGGCTCTCCTGCATTATTATGACCCCAGTTCCAATTTAGTTGAGTTCATAATGTTCCAAAGTATAAAATAAAATTTCACTCAGAAAATATTAATTTATTATTTATTTATTTTATAAAATAGTTTACTTTAATAATAATAAACAAACAAATAAAAATGATAGTGGCGGTAGTGGTGATGGCAGTGGAACAAAAGTATATGTCAGAAGACTTTAAGAAAGGATTCAACTGTCTAAGGAAGAGATGCCAAAGCTTTCACATGTCTGATCTCTAATATCTAAACTTCATTTCTTAGGGTGTATGTCAAGCTCCAGAAACATATTTAGTTTTATGGTAAACAATGTTATTTTTCAAAGGCAAATATTGGGCAATAAAATTAAATTCTATTTTATTATTTTATTTTATCACTTCTGATTAATTGATTAATTCCCTTAAAAATAGGTTTAAAGTTTGCTTTATGTTTTGTTTTGAATAGGGTTAATTTTTCCATATATTCACTTTAACAATTTTTTTTTTGATTTTGGGCCACATCTGGTGATGCTCAGGGGTTACTCCTGGCTATGCACTCAGAAATCACTCCTGGCTTGGGAGGCCATTATGGAAAGCAGGGGATCAAACTGATGTCCGTCCTGGATGGGCCTAGTGCACGGCAAAAGTCCTACTGCTGTGCGTGGCTCCGGCCCCAGCACTAAAACAATTTTTTTTTTTATCTATTATGTCTAGTAATCTCATTGGTGAAAGATGCTATCCTTTTGTTGCAGATTTTCACTGATCTGATGATAAGTGGTAAAGAGCTCTTTATTTATTTTTTAACATGTATCTCTTGATCAACTGTCTTCTTTCAGGAAGTTTCTGTTAACCTCTCCAAGTCCCTATTTACGAATAGGGTGGTTAGTTTATTTCTTGTAAATGTCTACTGTAGCTTTTCATAATTTGGATATAATCTTTTACTGGATAACTGGAAATAAAATATTATTTTCCTGTATTTAAATATGTATTTATTTTGGTATTCTTTTTTGTGTGTGTGCTAGAGACACTTATTAGTTTGAAGTGGTTCCATTTATTTGCCTTTTTTTTGTTTGTTTGTTTGATTGGTCAATAGTGTTGAATTACTCAAGATACTTCTAGCTTAAAGGCCATCAGATGGTCTACCAAGATTTGCTTCAATATGATTTATTAACTGAACTCTGACATTGTGGTATTTAATTTATTTTGATATGACTGTGTGCACTGTATAAGAAAGGACTCTGAATTCATTTTTTCTTTTAGTTTTGCATGCAACTAACCAATTATATCATTACCATTTTTTGAAGAGGCGTTTCTGGATCTGATTTGTTGGCTTTATTTTATGTTTTATTGAAGATAAACAGTCCATATATGTTGGCTTAAGCTGTTCATTATTCAGAATAATTTTTATTTGTATGTGCTTTTTCCATGTCTACAGGAAATGCTTTAGATTTGCCCCTACCTTTTCTCCAACCAGGGGTGTGATCCTACTCTTTCCTTTTTTTCCTTTTTTTTTTTTTTTTTTTTTTTTTTTTTTTTTTTTTTTTTTTTTTTTTTTTTTTTTTTTTTTTTTTTTTTTAGTTTTTAGTTTTTGGGTTACACCCTCAGCACGCAGGGGCTACTCCTGGTTCTATGTTCAGAAATCGCCCCAGGCAGGCTTAGGGAACTATATGGGATACCGGAATTCGAACCACCGTCCTTCTGCATGCAAGGCAAATGCCCTACTGCTATGCTATCTCTCCGGCACTGATCCTACTCTTTCTAATAAAGACCTCAGGTCAGACAGAATTCTTCCAGATTTCATTAAACAACTAGCCAGTCTCCCTACTGGCACCCATTTGTCTGCTTGCAGATAGTATGTGGTGGAAGTTACTGAACCTTTTATCTCCCTAAATGGTATGGATTATTTCCTGTGTGAGCACTGTTTCCAAACCTGCATTCCCCAACCTCCCTAGGGTTGGGGTATGAGGCTTCCACTACACATATACATGATAATTTGTCTCATGTCTCATTATTTTCTATTGGTCTAATTTTCTTTTCCTATCATAGTACCACAGTTTTAATGACAATTTCTTTATAACACAATATGGATGATCATCAAAAACTCTCTATGAGCATTAATATGACTGACCCACCAATTATATTTCTTGGCATATATCAAGGTCATATACATTTAGACTTCTATGTTCAATACAAAACTATTTACTATTGTTCAAATTTTCAAACAACCCAGTTGTCCAAAAACATGTGATTGTGTAATGAAAGTATGGAAATATACATAAAGAAATACTAGTGGACTATAAGATAAAGTATTGCAAGTTTCTATTATGTGGATGTATCTGAAGAGTATCATAATGAGAGAAATTAATATTGAGAACAGGGGTAGTCACGGACTCATCTCTTTTATATTTGGGATATAAATGAAGAAATAAAGTACTACTGTAACAAAATTACAAAGACAACAGAAACAGAGACCCGGTCTTCAGGGGAAGAATACCACAGTGGGGAATATGAGGTTTTAGGATAAGAGGCAGGGGTGACTTCTGAGCACATAGCCAGGAGTAACCCCTGAGCATCACTGGGTGCTCCCCCCAAAATAGAGAAGAACAAGGTACCTTACCAACTAAGGATAAGACAAAGGCAGAAGACCGGTCACACTTCGGGCTGTGCAAAAGCCAAGAACATGATCTACAGAAGACTGGTGGATAGAACCATGGCTGGGCACTATGTAATCTGGGACCAACAGGAAAGCCCTAGCCTAGGGTTTGTCCTACGACCTGCACAACCATGATCACTAATTTCAGAGACTTGACTGAGACAATTGCAGAAACATAACAAAAGACGATATCCCAGGCTTCACCAGAGGATCAACGCAAGGCCCAAGACCACCAACCGCAAAAGAGATGAAAATGACGTTGAGGAAACACAACTTTTGAAATCACGAACAAAGACTTTATCGTAAGTTCTAATCCTTGACCTGTGCAGAGACTGAGACCTCAAGACACAAAGGTCTGATATCATTGTCCAGACCAGAGCAGAAGTCTTCCATACAACACGAAAACATCAAGGAGAGAGTAAATGAACTTGAAAGGAGTCTACAGATAATCCCATGACGATATATTCCAAAGGGGAAGAAACCCTGTATCTCTTAGGCCAAGGGGATTCCCTTCTCGAATGACCCCAATTTTTAGTGTGCCTATGCAGAAGAAAAAAAATATCCTTCATGCAGAAGGATATCGGTTTGAATACCAGTATTCCACTTGGTCCCCTGGCATGCCAGGAGCAATTTCTGAGCATGGACCCAGGAGTAAACCCCTGAACACTACCGGGTGAGTCCCAAAAACCACGAAAGAGAGAGAGAGATAAGAAACTCAAAACAATTTTTTTCTCTTCTTTCTTTCTTCCTTTCTTTCTCTTTTCTTTTTTTTAATTTATTTTTCTTATTACTATTTTATTTTTCTCTTATCTAGTTTTTGTTGACCATCTTATTTGGGTGTAGATATATAAATAGTAATCCACTATTTTACTTATATATTTATAAATAGAGAATAGAAAAAAATTTTTCTATTCTCTTTGATTTTGTTTGCGCTCTGTCATGTCTTTTATCTCAAGACTATGGCAATTATGTGGGGCATATCTTTATCGTTGCAGTGCTCACTAGATGTCTTATTTGATATGTCTTTGTAAAATGTTGTGGTGTTTCACCTTTTCTTTTCCCCTTCTCTCAAACCGAGGATGAGAGCTGCTAGAAGGACTCTGCCCATTGTAGGCATACTTAATTTTAACCCCATTCTATTACTGTACTCTTCCCCTAACAAAATCACAAAACTTGAACTATCTAATCCTGCCTCTCAATTAGAGGGAGATGCAATGGAGACACCAAGCCCAATCTGATATAAGATCACTAAGTAATAAACCAGAAACAGAGGGGGGTCACTCAATCTAGGGGACCCCCAGAGAGAGGGTGGAGGATATGGGAGGCAGAATGGGAACGGAGGTGGAGGGAGGACAACTCGGTGATTGGAATTCCCCTGATTCAATGTTTATATGTAACTGGAACAATACTGTGAATGACATGTAAACCACTATGATTATAATAAAAAATTTTAAAAAAAGAGGCACACTGAAGTAATGTTGGAGAAAAGTAGAAATTCTCTGAAATGGTATTGTTATTATGTTTTTGTTGAAGCCCTATCACTAGTAGTATTTTAAACCATAGTGTGTGTTTATATATATGTGTGTATATATATGTATATGTATTAAGATTTGTCTTGTTTAATTTATAAATATTGATTTTTGTATATTTTGGGTTGGGGGACCTTGCATGAGGTCAATGCCAATTCACAAACCAGCACAAAATATGGATCCTTAAGTACTGCATGGGGTAAGCTCTGTGCAATGCCAGATCTAGGACACACTGATCTAATAAGTTTGTAAAATAATATTTTTGTATCTATGTATTTTATAAGTCACAAAAGTAATAAACACAGGTTATTATGCCATCTCATGCTTCAAGAAAATGGTTGTTGCATTTCCTTCAGCATTAAATCTCTCTAAGACAAAATGAAAAATATTGTTGACCTTTCATAAGGAAGATTGTATACAGAAAGAATAATAGAATTGCTTCAAAATTTTAAAGCTTTGTTCTGCAGTTATTATTATTATTTTTATAATTATTATTTTAATCATTATTATTAATGATTTTATTATTAGATATGTTTTGTATGACACTCTAAAGGAAACCTGTATATGTTCCATCATATAATCCATGTAAGAGAAATCTTTTTATTTTTTATTTTTGGGCCACACTCAGGGGTTACTCTGGGCCATGAGCTCAGAAATAGCTCCTGGCTTGGGGTCAATTGGGATGCCATGGTATCGAACCACGGTCTATCCTGGCTCAGCCATGTAAATGGCAAACGCCCTACTGCTGCACCATTGCTCCTGTCCCAATGTATGAGAAGTCTTATTGTAGATGAATTTTTCACATGGACTTTCTCTTAGTACCATACAAAATTGTCTACTTTTCAATAAAGCCAGTAATTGGATATAATGCAATTACCTTAGATTCACTTGCATTTTAAGTATAAAGAGCCTATAGAATGTTTTATATATATATATATATATATATATATATATATATATATATATATATTCCTTAACGCTAGGGGATAGCAGAGTCAGCATTTTTTTATAGTCAGGAGGGATATTTAAACAGTTTTTTTTAGATGAATCCTCTAAAAAATGTGCTAAGGTAGCAAGTTCCTGATGTGGGATGGATTCCCCAATGCCTGTGTCTCACCAAAGTGTGTAAAATAGATAATAACTCTTGTTAACTTGATTTAAAATCATTATATTATCAATGTAATGCATGTACAAAGCATGCTCTTTGGATTGAGAGTTGTTTCAGATCATTTCAGATTAGGTGATAATAGCAATCTTAACATTGTTTAGCTGTATGCACTTATACAATAGTAGAAATGTACTTTTTAACTTTTCTGCATAAAAAACAATGTATCTTCCATATCTTAATATATAAAGAATAAAAAATAGTATATTTATCTAACATTGCCTATTATCTAACAGTGCAAGGGGATTTGTTTAAACAACACAACTACATCTGGAGTCATTTAAATGATTCATTTTCATAATTGCTACCTATACTTGTTCTCTTTCAGATAAAACAGGTGAGCTTGCTGTGTAGTGTAAGAGTGCACTCCAGGGGCCTGGGAGATAGCATGGAGGTAAGGCATTTGCCTTTCATGCAAAAGGTAGTCGGTTCGAAGCCCGGTGCCCCATATGGTCCCCCGTGCCTGCCAGGAGCAATTTCTGAGCATGGAGCCAGGAGTAACCCCTGAGCACTGCCGGGTGTGACCCAAAAACCAAAAAAAAAAAAAAAAAGAGTGCACTCCAGCAGTAGTCAGAGATAGGACAGTGGAAAAGGCACCCGCTTTGTAGGCAACCAAACTATACAAATGCAAGGGACTTTGGGTGGCCATATGGTTACTGGAACCCACCAGAAGTGATCTGCATGCTCAGATCCAGCAGGAAGCCTGAAGCACAGCAGTTATGTGGCCAAAAACGAACAAAATGTTCTCCATCAATTATTTTTTTCTGTTATTTTTGTGTGAGGCAATATTGCTTTTTAAGATTATGCTTTTAGGGCTACAATTTACAAATTTTTCAAAATATATTAACACTTCATCTATCATAGTACACCAATATTTCTCCACTGCAAGACAACTACTCCCGTAGTCTCTCTTCAGCCCAGAGAAATTCTTGACTAAATTTTCCTCTCATAAAAGTCATAGAAAGACATTAAGATGGGCACTAGGAGGGTATGGTGTAAGTGTGTGTGTGTGTATGTGTGTGTGTGTGTGTGTGTGATTGTGTGTGTGCCTGCTGCACAATCCAGTTTTCAACTTGCAGGAAAACAAATTTTACACCTATCCATCTTATAAAATAAAATATCAAATACAGGGTCTATTACTCCAGTATAGTGGATGAGACGTTTGCTTAACACTTTTGCATGTGGGTTTGATAACCAACCCTCCATGTTTCCCTGATATTCACCAGGACTGATACCTGATGACAGAGTAAGGAGTAAGTCCTACAAAGCAACAGGTGGTAGCCCACAAACAAAACAAAGGAGAGTGAATCCAGAACCTCTGCTATATGAGTGTCAATAAATATATTCACTGTGAAACAAATTTTATTTCATTTCTTGCACCATAATTTAGTATTTAAAGTCTTTTCACTTGCCACCTACATTTTCAGATGTCAAGAAAGAACGTTGAAATCATATGCGATTCAAGTGATTATATATAATACATCAGATGTCATACTGTGCATGTTTTCCTCTTAGTCCTGTTGGAACTTGACTTCCGTTACTTATCTCAGAACAGTAAGATTTGTAGGGCATAGTAGTTTCTTTCAAAATAACTATCTCAGTGGGGAGGAAATGATAGTTTCCTCAAGCGAGCATACACTAACCTACTCTAATACGGGTTTATAGGATATTTGCTTTAATCTGGAATGACACGTTCCTAAAGAAATAATGACTTTCAATTGTGCCTCCCTCTTCCTATTGATGTATTGGGCTCCTCTCCACCTCCTCTTTTACTCCCTAGGGACAATTTCTTAGAGACAAACACCTTTGATAATTTCTGCATTTACTTCTAATTGTTATTTAAACAATGTTCTGAATTTTGAATATGAACATTCATGAAACCACAGGGAACCATTTGATTTTTGAGCAACTGATAGAAAAGCTAACTAAACTTTTAAAATGTGAGGGAGAGAAATATTATCTTTTATTAAGCACTTGATTATGTATCTTTTCCTTACCAACATGATATAAAATTTATTTATAATGCATTTTTCTAAAGTAATAAAAGAAAACTTAATATCATCCAGCAAATATTTAAGCAGGAGATGAAATATTATCAGACTTTATCTCTAATATCCAGGTAAATCATGTTATGTGTCAAGAAAAGTAGCTCTTAGGTGGAGACAAATTGAATTTAAAGGGATAAATCCAATCAGCAAAGGATTCTTGTAACAGATTGAAATGTCAAAACCAAAGATGATGTATTAAAGGGACTAGTTTTGCAACTATAACAAAATTATCTCCTGTTTAGTGTTTAATTTTTTGAAACTTTATTCCAGTTACTAATTTGATAAGTTATAGTTAATTAAAACAAAATAAATGAAGAAGTGACATAGATATTTAGTGCAAAAATGCTGTAAAAGAAAGTATCTGATAAATACAGCATATTAGTGTCAAATGTTTTTATGCAACACAATGGATACAATAAAATGTATCTTAAGTACAGTTAAACATAACAGGTCTTATTTTTTTGTGATTTTCATTTTTTCTTTTTTTTTTTTTTTTGGCCACACTGGTGACTCTCAGGGGTTACTCCTGGTTAGTTGCTCAGAAATTGCTCCTGGCTTGGGGGATCATATGGAACACCGGAGAATCCTAGGCTAGCCCTCACAAGGCAGATTCCTTTCATTTTATTAAGAAAAAGCTTCTTGTTGATTTCCGTTACTAATTTACAAAATAGCAGCAGTTCATATTTAAAATCAATATATCTGAGAACACAAGTTTGGTTCTATCTAAAAATATTAAAAGTATAATTCAATATATATATATTACTCATACTTGCTATTCTATCACAAATTATAAAAGCATTATTTAAATAAATTAAATTTATTTTATGACTATGTTGCTTATTTAAAATCATAACATTCCTATTTTAAGTGTATAGAATATCCTACATTTCTTAACAGCACTGAATTTAAAACTATGTAGTTTTACTGGGTTTTGTTTCTTTATTTATATTTACATAAATAATATATATGTATATATATATGTGTTGGTTTTGGCCAAAACCTGGCAATCTTCAAGAATTACACTTGGTTCTGGGCTCATTAATCTCTCTTGGTGTTCATATATATTGCCAGGAATCAAATCATGATATGTTGTATGCAAAGCAAAAACCTAAGTCATGTAATAGAATTTCATATAACTACTATAACTATTTTTATTTGATGTGAAAAAATTGTAACAAACTCTAAAATTTGAGAACTTAGAAGAATAAAACAACAATGATTATTATTAAAAAATGATGTAGTGTTCTGAGAGATAATTTGGTACGTTGTTTTTGTATGTATCATTACATACAAAATCGATACTCATTACCAAATAAAACATTTTATTATGTGCAATACCACAGTCTTACCAACTGTATTATCTCTCCTGCCATTAGATACATGTTAAAATATAAATTTATATTTATAATGAAAAATCAAAAGAAATCACTCATGGCAGGTTTGGGGGATCATACTGGAAATCGAACCCATGTCCTTCCTCGGTCAGTCTCATTCAAGACAAATGCACTAGCTAGATATAAAATAGAGGTAAAATTTACTCAGAATATACATATTTGAAAACAAATTCTATCTGTGTGGGAGTGATATTTCAGGAAACTGCACTGCATATCTTATATGTATAATACACAGATTTTAATCCACATCATGTCGTAACTTCTGAAGTAGCACACAAAGAAGACTCCACTAGCTCTGAACCCAAGTGTAAAGGCAGTACCAG